>SNQJ01S0013692.1:90166-116556 GCA_010110895.2 Picea sitchensis | reverse complement strand
ATTTAATAAGTGATCCATATCTTGAGTTTGTTAGGACTTTTAGCTAATATATATCTCATTGCAAGAGTATTGAGTTGTTGGGATGTAAACTCTTGCAATGTATCTTATGTAATTTCTTTTCCTATTAATAAAATTGTGTGTCTGAGGACACTTCGGCCATTAGGTATCCCAACTCTCACAAGTAAAACATAGTACAATAAAAATTTGGCAACATAACAATGCTCAGAAATCAGATCCTTTTCTCCTCTCCAGAAATTGCTTTTATAGAAATTTCCTCCCTGACGCATGTCCTCATCCACATATAATTAAATTTTTAGTCCATTTTAATTTGTATTAATCACTCACACATTTGTCACATTCTCCCCAAGTTACACTAGTATTTACCAATTTTATTTTATTTAAAAAAGCTCAAATTCCCTCACAATCCTCGATGTGTTCCTATTTTCATTCCTAGGTGTCCCTTTGTTCCCCGGATTCTCATTTAAGGAGTGTCTCCTAAATAGATCTTAGTTAGAGTTTAATTAGGATTCTTCTTCTAGTTAGACTAGTGTAGTTTGACTCTAGATTCTATTCTATGTACACCCAACCTCTCAAGTTATTATTTATTTCTATTTAAAATTCTCATTTTATTAAATTCATGCACACATATGCATTTTATTCAATCTTTATATTTTTCTCACTTTTCCTAGAATTAGATTTATCACAAATTTAATATTTTAATTAGTCCCCAATTTAAACTTAGACTTAGGCTTAGACTCTTGTTAGGTTTTTTCAACTAAAATTCTATTGTTTACTTTATTAGTTAATCCAACAAGGTCTAAATATTTCAATGTTTTCTAGGCCATCTAGATTTATTGAATCAAGTTTAATTATGTGATGTGTACTTCAAGATGAACCTTCATGCTCCAAGGGTGCCACTCGCCTTAGACTTGTTTTTGGAAGTTGTCTGACCCTTGGAGTCAACACTCCACTCGGTCGACCTTGTGAGAGATTAAGGGCTTCTAAGGAATAAGAGCTCCACCTCATTGTGTGCTCCTTAGAAATCTTTGTGAGTGATTGTCTCAGTCCACCCTCATGACATCGTAACCTTTCAAACTAGGTAATCGTTAACCTATAGTTCAGACCATGGTGGGAGTGCTAGTAGGCTGTGACAAGGACGTTGTCACACCTCTCCCTTTAATGTATGGTTTTTGGGTATGGCCCCTCTACTCCTTATGTGATTCAGATTAGCAAGCATTGTCAAGCCTGCATCCACTAACAAAAACATTGTCAATAATTCCATATACATAAATCATACTAAAATCAATCATACAGCATATGGGCATGAAATGAAATACTCAATAGATACAATCCACTCCCTTACTCAATCTGGAGACCAAGGGAATCCATTGATGCCATCAGCATCATTAACCTGTCATGTGTCCTGCACACTCAGGACGACTTGTCAAAAGCATCTATCAATATATATACATCAATAAAATCAATAGGCCATAACACCTCAACATCATCATATATAAACCATAATTTGATTTAAATCACAAAGTACCATACCTGGATCACTTGTAAGCAAGTGTCCTCAAAGAATAAGTCAATAATAGTGTGCTCAGTAGAGCGGGATGTTACATACACCCCCTCTTGTTTTAAACTTTGTCCCGAAGTTTGTACAGTATATATATAAAAGAAAGTAATAAATCTATCTGACATAGGTCTATATGTCTAATCTATCAAAACAAGTAACGAAATTGTTGACGCATCTCCAATGCATCCTCCCAGGTAGCCAAGTGTGGATTATAATTGTCCTAATGGGCCTTGACCCAATTGATTGTTCGACGTTGTAGTTGTCGAATGTAATGGTCTAGAATGTGGATTGGCTCCTCCATGATAGCACCCTCATCTAACACCTTCAAGGAACTCATGTCAATAACATGTGAAGGATCACCAATATAATGTCTCAAAACAGATACATGAAAACATCGTGCATACGCCTCAAACAATCAAGAAAGGCTAGTCGATAAGACAGGGGTCCTTTATTTTCCACTACTTCGAAGGGTCACACAAATCTAGGAGAGTGTAGCACCCTTTCCAAACTTGAGCGAACTCTTGTGTGGTTTTACCCGCAAGAAGACTTTGTCTCCAACTTCATAACTGCGGTCAACGTGATGCGCATCAACATAACACTTATGTCGATCCTACACTTCCTTAATCCTCTATATTATTGATTGCATCTTTTCTTCCATTTATTAAATCACTTATAGTCCTACTAGAACCCTGTCAATCCAAACTCAATGACGTTCGAAACAATCTCCCATAAAGAAACTCAAATGATTCCATCTTAATCATACTTTGATAGATGTTGTTGTATGCAAACTCTACTAGTGGAAATAATTATTTCCAACATTTTTGTTGGTCCATTACATACATGCGTAGCATATCCTCCAAAATATGGTTTGTTCTTTATGTTTTCCCGTCTGTCTCTGGGTGGTAAGTTGTGCTAAAGTTTAGTTGTGTTCCCAAGGCCCCTTGGAAACTAGTCCAAAACCGTCATGTAAACACCGAGCCTTGATCGGATATGATCCTTCTTGGTACACCATGAAGTCTTACAATCTTGCTAACAAATACTCTAGTTATGTCTGGAGCTTGATACGTCATACACATAGGAATAAAGTGTGTACTCTTCGTTAGAGTGTCAACTACCACAAAAATTGAATCATGCCTTCTTTCCGACAGTGGAAATACAACAATAAAGTACATCAAAATGACCTCCCATTTCGATTTTGGAATAACATGTGGCTATAAAAATCATGTTGGATGTCTATGTTCAGCCTTCACGTGTTGACATTCTAGACATCTAGCCATGTACCGAACTATGTCTGCCTTCATTCCACTCCAGAAGAATAAAGGCCTAAGGTTTGCCTTCATCTTTGTGACTCCCAAATGAGCCATGTATACTGCTCAATGCACTTCACTCAAGATCAAACTTCTTAGTTCATTGTTAGGTGGTACATAAATTCTTCCGTTAAATATCATCAGTGCATCATTGTCTAGTGAATAACCTTCATACTTTGGTACCAACATGGTATCTTGTCCAATATTATTATTAAATTATTTATACCAGTCATCATCGAATTGTAAAGTTAGAATATTTTCTCGAAGATTCATCTTAAGAGGTAATACCGAAAATATGTGTGGTCTCCTACTCAACGCATCTGCCACTCGGTTCACAGTTCCTTCAATGTAAGTAATTTCAAAATTGTATTCACTAAGTAATTCTGACCAACACCTTTGTCATGCGTTCAAGTCACTCTTTGTAAAAATATGTTGCAATCCACAGTGATTTTTCTTTAATTCAAATTTTCATCCAATTATATAATGTCTCCAAACTCTCAAAACATATACAATTGCCAATAATTTTAGGTCATGTGTTGCGTAGTTCTCTTCATGATTTCTCAATTTCCTTGAAATGTAAGCGATCACTCGACCATATTTCATCAAAACTCTACCTAACCCTTCCTTGGATGCATATGTGCATACCAAGAACTCCTTTTCCATGTCAGGGACTTTCAGTATCGATGTTGTTGTCAGCAACTCTTTGAGCCTTTGAAATGCTTCCGCGCATTTCTCTTCCACAAGACCTTCTTGTTATTCTTCTGCAATATCGTGATCAGATTTTTTATCTTTGAAAATCCTTCAAAGAATTGTCTGTAATATCCGGCTAAACCCATAAAATTGCATACTTCTTCTATGTTTTTCGGTGCTGGCCATTCCATAATAGCCTCCACTTTTGATGGATCCATAGCAATACCTTCACCATATATGATGTGTCCCAAATAATAAATCTTTGATTGCTAAAAAGAGAATTTTGATAGCTTCCCGTACAATTTGTTTTCTCTTAGGCATTGAAGGACCAATATCAAGTGTTCATTGTGCTCTTCCTTAGTCTGAGAATAAATCAGTATGTCATCAATAAAAACTTGAACAAACTTGTCCAAGTATTCACGGAATACCTCATTCATCAAACTCATGAATACCCCCAGAGCATTCGTAAGACCAAACGGTAAAATTGTAAACACATAGTGTCCAAATATCGTCTTAAAAGTGGTTTTAGGGATATCTTCCTCTTTAATCCATAACTGGTGATATCTTGATCTTGAGTCAATCTTTGAAAATATCGTCGCTCATTTCATCTGATCAAACAAATCATCAATCCTTGGAAATGGATATTGGTTCTTGATCGTCACTTTGTTCAATTGACGGTAGTCAATGCAAAGACTCCACGATCCATCATTATTTCTAACAAAGATCACTGGTGCACCCCATGGTGATACACTTGAATGTATCAGTCCCAAATCCAACAACTCCTTCAATTTTATTTTCAACTCCTGCAATTCAGGCGTTGGCATCTGGTAAGGCGTTCTCACTATCGGTTCAGATCTAGGTTTCAAGTCAATTGTAAACTCCAACTCTCTTTCGGGTGGTAAACCTGATAACTCTTCTGGAAATACGTCTGCAAACTCTTGTACTACAGGAAGGCTTTCTAGTCCTTCTGCCTCTCCCTTTTCATTCAGTGTTAAGATTTCATATAACTTGCATCCATTGTGCATACTCTTCTGCAATTGTAGGGAAGAAATAAACCTCATGGACACTCCCTGGTTTCTTCCTACAATCACTCTACTTTGTCCCAAATCATCCATCAAACTTAATCATTTCGTCTTACAGTTAAGTATCGCATCATGTGATTCCAACCAATCCATACCAATCACTATGTCATAAGAATATAAGATCATGACATAAAGATCCACCTTCGTTACAAAGTCTCCTAACTTAATGATATAGTTTGTAACCTTTCCTCCAACCTTTTGTTTGGCACCTGATGCCATTTCTTCATACTTGAACTCGTCCTGCTTGACTTCCTTTACCTTAATTCTCTTCAGCGTTGCATTAGGGATCAAGCTCTCTATAGCACCTAGATCTATCAATATATTGTAATTTTTCTCTACGATTCTACCCGATGCCTCTAGCACACTAGACTGGTTCTCAGCCTGGCGGTTGTTCACCGCTACATGTATCATGTGGGCCTTTCACAAATATCCAATGGTGGTGGGTCTAGATGATTTGACCGCTCTGATCTTCTCAATTAGATAGTCTCACTGGTAATGTGGCTCACCACATTTCCGACATTCATTCCTAAGTCATGTGTTCCTATTCCCCAAAGTAGAATTTGTTGGTCTAACAACCTGTGATCTTGATCTGCTCTATTGAACAAGCCTAAATTGTTGTTGTTGCGGATGACATTGTTTTTGTTGTTGTTTTCCTCTTTAAGGATACCTATGTTGAGGATTTTTTCGTTGTCGTTTCATGAACATAGGTCCTCTACAAGGATACCTCTGTTGAGGATTTTGTCACTATTGTTTCATGAACATAGGCCCTCTAGAAGTATCTCGATACCCTGAAGCTTGTCTGGCTGGTGTCGAGTGTTGTTGTGATCCTGGTGTCGCTTGTACACCCTGTCTGGAAGGAATCCTTCCTTGACCATGGTCTAGGCTAGCATTCAGATACTGCATTGGTTGAGACATCATCAGCTGACTCCCATAATAGGATTTTGAGGGCTGAGAAGAGATCGTTCCTGACATTGTGTTCCAAAGGTTCTGGAAAGGGTTTCCCCCTGCCGATCCGACGAGCATAGATACTGAGCCTTGCCCAGGGTTCCATTGACTATGGAAGGGGTTTCCCACGGTCGGCATCCCTACCATGGATTCCAAGGTCCTTGAGAAGTGTGTGTCCCTTGTGCAGGAATAGTACCCTCCGCAGGATTTTGTGATCCAAAACCAAGGTTGCCCCCAGCCGAGATGGCAGCTGACGAGAATGAATTTTTACCAAACACATCAAACAAAGAGAACGACAAAGAACCCACCGATGTGGTATTGGAAGAAGGTCCTTGATTACCTGCTCCGAATAAGTTGTGATTCATGTTCGACCAGGCAGGCTACTGAGAAGCACCACCAAGCAAGGGGGACGACGTAGGTATATGAACCCCGTTGTAAGGGAAATCATTATAGGGGGCTGAGGTGCCCCCCATGGACCCTTGCAGATGAGTGTTTGAGCTCCCTGCCCCTAGACCCATGGCCTGTAGGTTGGAATAGGTGAGGATCAAGTTCGTATCAAAGTTGGGCATCCTGTATGAAAATGAAGGGCCTGTCACACTCTGCGTAAATGGTGYAGTGATYACTGCCATGGACGAAATCGGACCACTTCCCGAGGTAGAGGCGGTCGAGACCATAGTTGCCCGGACCTGTGAAGGTGAGTTAGGAGGCAGAACTCCCCCAATTGTGGCAGTCGTAGAGGGAGTATGAGGACTCCCTGATGTAGTAGTATTTGCTTCCATCGTTGCTTGTAAGACTATTTGGCGCTTGTGATATGTTACCCTTGGGGGGGAAATTTGTATCAAAAGTGGCACTGACAAGTCAGTGATCGAAGGGTTATACGAACTAAGAGCTTTCACTCCAAGGTCATAAATAGTCGGTTCCTCTGGATACAAGTGTTATCCTCTCAGAGTTGGCTCGAGTACAGTTTCATGTGGCCTGGTCACCTCAAATGACCCTTCTTGGTCAAGTCTTCACCTTCGTGGTAGTGGTGGTGGCTCCAAGTTAACCGGTGGCAGGCCTAAAATCCTTCGCGACCGGCAAAGCTCTTGATCTTCCACTATGTGAGAATATCAGCGACACACTAAGGCTTTTCTAACATTGAAGACCAAACACGCACTACAAAAAGTTCTTATGAGATGCAGCAAGCAAACCACTATACCCTTAAAAATACACAAAGAGTGCCCATGGAATGTAAATGGTCCACCATAAGCTAAGCACGAGGCCTATTGGCCCTGCCATAGTGGACTATAGCATTTTCCAAATGCTGAAATAGCTGGACCCAAGTCTGTGGCACCTTAACAACATGAGGCTGCATAGATGGGGGGGAGATCCTCAATATTGGCCATGGGAATAGTACAGGTGAGTGAGATCAAGTTTTTATCCACTCATCTCAAAACTCTCTCAGCCTCTCCGCCTGGAGGTACCCCCGTTGTTGTTGTTGCTGGTCTGGCGGTTGTTGCTAGTAATGCCTCTGGTCGTGGACGGCGCCTGCTCCATGAAAAATCAGCTGGACACACTGGTCCCACATCTGTACATAAAGTTTTCAGGTACTCTGGTATACTTAAAAATGATATATATAAAAAGAAACTAAAAAATTAAAAACTTTTAAAAGCAAACGTACCTAAATCTCCTCGCTCTTCTTCGAGAGGTACATGCATGTCAAGATCCCTGAAGAAGTTGATTCTAGCATAGGGGTAGTCCTCTATAGCTAGGATCTGTCGAGACCACCAATCAAAAAAAGTATCATCGAAGGCCTCAATGGTCCTCCCTCCCCCTATTGTGGCAGCAATGCTACACATATGCACATTGTTGGGAAGGAGGCCACGTGCCCTCATATTGTATCTCATGGACTAATACTAGGTACCCTCTCAAAGAAGAAAGAGCACAGAATAGTCTCGAACTTGAAGTTCTTGTTGTTCCGCCCACGACACTCTCTGAGTTGTCTCTTCATGCACTCTAGCATGGTTGTGCTCCAATCGAACACTTATGCATTTAAGCACTGTATTGTGCAATGCATATGCGCCTAGGAGGCCTGATGTAAAGTCATAGATCTAGTGATCCACCCAATAAGTAAAACTATCACTTTTACTAATAGGTTGGTGATTTTGTGGATCGGTACCTGGGAACCCACTTTATCTATTCCGGCCTCGCAGTGTTTCTCGATCAACTCGGTAATGTTGTGAGGCCCAGGGGGGAAGGAATGAAGGTTGACTGGTTCCCCTCTCCTCGAGAGGCCAGTCAGAAAATAAATATCTTCAGTCATTGGATTCAATGACTATCCCTCGAGCATACACGCCTTTGCATCTGGGTGTCAGTAATCCACCAAGGTGTTCAACAGCAACAGCCTGGGTTGTTCCCTCATGAGTGGACACCGGAAGAATTTCCACAACCCGCATTGTTTTNGTACCTGGGAACCCACTTTATCTATTCCGGCCTCGCAGTGTTTCTCGATCAACTCGGTAATGTTGTGAGGCCCAGGGGGAAAGGAATGAAGGTTGACTGGTTCCCCTCTCCTCGAGAGGCCAGTCAGAAAATAAATATCTTCAATCATTGGATTCAATGACTATCCCTCGAGCATACACGCCTTTGCATCTGGGTGTCAGTAATCCACCAAGGTGTTCAACAGCAACAGCCTGGGTTGTTCCCTCATGAGTGGACACCGGAAGAATTTCCACAACCCGCATTGTTTTAATGCGGCGAAAGTAGCAGGGTATTCCTCTACCAGTATATCAATGTATTCATGCTCCCTCTTTCTCCAATGAACATACATTCTGCAAAATGTCAAGTTCAAATGTAACGCTCCCCAAGACCTTAATCCCGCTGGTCGGGGAAAACGCTACTATGCAGAACAACATCATTCTCATACTTAATTAATAACATGCATTTAAATCAAATTAAACACATTTAACTCAAATTGAACACAATATTACTGCTAACATAAATAATCCCTGGCATTAACAGTAATTCATATGCACAATAGAATACATGATACATATAAGCATCACAAGCATGCAAAACATAATATTAAGCATAAGTTGATACTTATCTTTGAAACCCTGGTAATTCCACCAACTACTTACAGGCCTTCCACAAACCTCCCAGCCTTAGACCATGCGACGCATCACTCTCAGTAGTAGGTCACCCCCGAGCTGGGACTAAGCTCCACCCAAGGCAAGGAATCCTAGTTTAGGCTGAGGTTACAGGGAAAAATGCACAAAATAACCGGAAGGATTCTTCCCAGGATGCCCTCTTACGCCCACTACTAACAGACTCTCATTCCCCACATGCATGTTCCACCAGGGAGTATACACCTTCACAAGAACATTCCATCGGTGCTTCACCTCCCTCTCTGGGCCTCGGCAACAGGTCGGATCAGGAATTCTCAGAGCTCTGAAGCTGTTGTTGGACTCTCTCTGGGAGAAAACCACTTCCCAATAGACTGTCTCACCTGGAGGGAGTTTCTCATAGGCCTGACAACCTGCTTCTTCTACCATGGGCCTGACAACCTGCTTCTTCAACCAGTTTTAGCCCAATTTCTGCAAGGTGAGGATAATAGCAACAACAACTGGTCAATTCCACTCAGGAAAAATAGAAGGTAACAACCCAAAGATAGTTCAGGTACAGAATCGACTCTGCAAGAGAGAAGAGGTTGGGCTCACAGCGTACACAAGTGACATGGCTCAATCCACGGGTTTGCCACTAGTTTCAGGGTGCATGACAAGGAATCAATGCGGAGGTCGAACACAGACTCAAATGGTTCAGATGATGGATACGTCGTCTTCTCAGGAAAACATTACGGTTTTCTGGTTTCCAAGCTGCGTGAGGGTATGCAGAGGTCGAATACAGAGGCCACGGGATTCACGGTTCAGACAGTCGACGGTCGAATGGAGGAGGAACCCCCAACATGGCTCAACTCAATAGTTTTAACTGCATGTGCTTAGGTTGACACTTGGCACCCATGAAGCTCGTTCCTTCCCATTTGGAAGTCCCTCATCCTTCCAAAGAACTTAGGATAAAACATCACATTTCACATGGCTTTTGGAATAATATTAAAATATTATTCCCTAGGACTTAAGCCCCTAGGCTCAACACTTAGCCTCTCTTTCCAACCTTCCAGCCCCCAATCCCTTACCTACTATGTGGAAGCTTAGTCCCCCATCACTCATTCATCGTGGTCAGTCTGCACGCAGCGGTGTTTATATTTTTATTAATGTTCTGCATGATTACATATACAAAAGCATGCTCCCGGCCTTAACACTTAGGTTCTCCGGCCTAATAACACATAAGCCAACCAGCTTATATAAACTTGGCTCACTAGCCTATCAAACATAATTACAATTCATAATGCAAGCTTTATACTTCATATACATGATTTACAACAGGGCTTGGCCTTGGGGACATTACATCAAAGGGGAGTTAAATAATGCATTTTCACTTTTTCCATATGTTAGAGGGTGTACGTTGGTTGTACTGGGCACAGTCGTGTATGTACGATGGTTGTACTGGGAACAGTTGTGTATGTACGCGGGAAAATTATTGTTTGCTTGCGTCCATATGTGAGCTGAGCTTAGATAGCCCACATACACGCAGGGCCAACCTTTTTAAGGGTGCGCGCCCCCCAAAAAACAAAAAGAAATGCAAAAAGAAAGTATGGAAATGTAAAGGAGCTAGTTTGTACTTACTTGGTCCAAGCGGAAGTTCGTTTCGTCCACTGAACCTCGTGGAATCAACTTCTTTCACAAAGGGGTGTTTTTGGCTTTTTGGTCAATTCTCAATTTGCAACGGTGATAATGAGCTGCCAACTTCTATTTATAGACTTTTTTGGCCTTTTTTGGCCTTTTTTGACCCCTTTTTGTCGTTTTTTCTGGCTTGAAAATCATGTAACATGGTTCTTGAGTTTCTCATTGGATGTTACGATACACTTTACTTTTGGTTCGACGACCTTTTTGGGAGTTGGGGCACTTTTAAGGTCCTTTGGTGAAAAGTCATTTTTCCAACTTTATGCATTTAAGTTAGGATTCCACCTCCACTTGTTGCACCTCAATGTCTTTTTCGCTTTACCATAGGATTGACCCCATCGAATTGCGACACGGAACCGTCATTGCTACTCTATAAGTGTCGTGATTTAGTGGTAGAGCCTACCTTCACATGGATGCCCTAAGTAGATCCTAGTTTCATCTTGGTGGCCATGTTGTCCTTAATGACTTTAGGCTTGGGAGTCCTTTTAGTCTTGTCTTAATTATGAGTTTGAGCCTTTACATGTCTAATATGTCATCACTCTTGGCTTCACCCTCGGGACTCCCAAAAAAAGGGTCTTCTTTTAAGCCCTTTTCAGACCCTCTAAGCATGAAAAGATTGTTGAGCGATATTGTTGCCCTTCACCGTCGTCAAAATCAAATTTGAAGGAACGTCTTTCCGATAGTAGTTTACCCCTTTTTCGGTTCGGACAGTCAATTGTACGAACAAAGGTAAACTCTAGGAACTCTGGTTGGCTAGAAGAGTATTTGCAGGTATAAGTTTAACCCTTTTTCGGGCCTTAGGGACTAAATTTATCAAAAAGGAACCTTCACGGAGTCCATAGTTAAGCTCTTTTCAGACTCCCTAAAATTGAAAAGATCGTTGAGTGAGCTTGTTTCTTCACACTCATTAAACTGGTCCAGAAGAACATCCTCCATGGAGTCCATAGTTAAGCTCTTTTCAGACTCCTTAAAAGTGAAAAGATTGACGAGTGACCTTGTTCTTTCACACTCGTTAAATGGTTCAGAAAAACATCTACTGGCATGACTTTACCCCTTTTTCTGACCTATAGATTAAGGAGGAAAAAGGTGCACCTCGGGAGATTCATCTCGCCAGGAGAGTTCTCCTAAGTAGATTTTATACTTTTTCAGGCTAAGGAGACTAAATCTAGAAAAAGGTAGCAAGTCCATAGTTAAGATCTTTTCAGAATCCTTAAAATTGAAAAGATTGTTGAGTGATATTGTCTTTGTCACACTCGTTAAAATGGTTTTGAATAGACGTATTTTCAGTGCTAATTTATCCCTTTTTCGAGCCGACTAGACTATCTTCGAAAAAGGTACCCCAATGGAGTCTTCTTTTATTCTTTTTCAGACTCTCTAAAAATGAAAAACACTGAGCTTACCTTCTCTAGGCTTGTAAAAAATACATTGGAGGGGGTTTTCATTGTGTCTTGCTAATCACAGTTGCATTCTTGCATTTTTTGGCCTAATTATGGCTCCATGTGGCTCTCAACTGAACCTTTGAAGCATGCTTTACACACAAGCCTTGTAGCACTTTGCCTCTGCGGTCTGACACCTTGACTCATGGAGGAATTTTCCTGAGTGTCCTTTTCCTGCACATGTTTCCTTGCTATGAGAATTAGTGTGTTCCTTGCGCTTGGAGCTAGTTTGCTTACAACACTTGTTCCTCCTTTGTAACGTAGCATTCTTTTATTATTTTTCAAGATTTCAAAATATTGAAAAAGACAAAAAAAACAAATATACCCCAAAAAGAGGATGGGAAAAGTATTTTCCTTTTATGGCAGCACAATGAATCGCCCTTGGACAAAGAATATCCTTTCGTTTCTTTGTCAAGATTTGGGATTTAATATGACCTTAGGAAGTTGTTCTCATAACATAGAGTTGTGTCCTCCTCTGTTTGGTTATCCTTCCTAACACATGGAGAGTTTTTGTTGCCTCCTGCATCGTGAACTTATGTCAATGTCATGTTGCCTGAGTCTGATCATTAGTCTTGCTATTGTCCAAGGGAAGTTTTACCCAACTTGAGTCGGCCTTTTTGCAGATTGTCTCTTGACCTCGTGCTTAGCCATCCCTGACGTCCAATCAAGTCCTTATTCGAAATCAATGAAGTTATTTGCCTAATCACTAAGATCCTCTTGTTAGTTCCCCGACGAATCATCGAAGACCTCTGTGTAGTGAAGTTGTACACTCACATTACACTCCTACCCGAGTTTTGAAGATCTTGAAGTTGTTTCTCAAGCTCTGAAGACTTCATCTCTAGCCATCAGGCATTGTTGGCTTCTTGAAGATGGATACTATACATGTATATATTTGATTTTGAGATGCAGATCCATTGTGTTTTTCTTGTGGCTACACTTTATATAGTTATATGACATGGATATGCAGTGTATTTGATTGGCAGCCATGATTTATTTCATCCCGAGCATGGGTATGCATGCCTCGGTGAGACAATTGTTATTTTGCAGATGGCACCTCTCGAACTCTAGTCCCAGGTTCACTCACTTTGTAAGTTGGTAAAGATTTGTAATGTATTTTGGCCATCAGATGCTCTTTTGACCTCACACATTAGGGGTATATGTTATAATACTAAATTGCACCACACATGTAGACCTGGCACTAGGCCATCTTACTTACTATTTTTGCCAAGACAATATAGAACAGCTCTTCTTAAAAACATTATTTTTGAAGACGTACGTGCCCTGCACCACTATTGTCCACGTATGTACGCTAGTTGCACCACTACTACCTGCGTATATATGCTAGTTGCACCATTACAGCCCGCATATACCCACAAAAGTTGCAAAAAACAAAAAGTTTCAAGGGATTCATTGAGATTACAGGATATTAGGTGGTTTCTTAACCAATTGACCACCTATAGCCCGTCACCCAACTGAATAACCATCTTTTTTTCATATAAAAAGAGGTGTTGGGGTCTCATTCCAAGGAGAAACATAGATACAATGAAACTCTGCCACATTGTGAGTTTTGAGCCAGAATTCCCTATTCTCACCTTTTTCCTCATCCATAAGCCTATGCCCATTCTCTAGAGAGAAGTGTGAGAGAAGAAGGATACATGGAAGCAGTTGGAGCTTAGTGAAGAGGAGCCCAAGACCAGGTTCGAGGAGCAGTCGTCGATCTCATTTTGTAAGTAACTCTGTGAGATTAATATAAAGAAGTACTTTTTTCGTCCTGCCATATGATGTGTTTAATCTTCATGTTTGATCTACATTTTGTTATGACATCTAACCCACTAATTCATATATAGAATGCATGTTTGTAGTTTCTTGTTTGTCTTTTGGTGAATGCAGGTCATCCTTGGGAGGAGATTCACTTTGGAGAAGCGACCGAGCGCATAGGGATCAACACCGAACACGGAGTTTAAGGTAAGACTACCAGATCCCTATACTTTTTACTTTATGCATGAATGTGGGGTGTTGTCGGGATAGCTGTTAAAAGTAGGAGACTTTAGATGGTTAGCTATGCCTGCACTTTAGAACCCTAGTGTAGTCTGTAGGGGTTTTTCCCACTATAGTGACTATGAGGGCCTTCTTAACTGGATCTTGTAAAGATTGAGGCATAACAATCTGTACCTTTGCACAAATGTTGAATTTAAGGCCAAGCACAAACTTGTTGACCTTTAACTTCTCCATGTTCATATATGGAGCATACCTAAGTAACTCCATGAATATGGCCTCATACCCTGGCACTGTACGACTACCCTATCATAAGGCATTGAACTCATTAAGCTGGTGCTCAATGAATTCCTTGGACAAGTACCTCTCCTGGAACCATTCCTCGAATAACTCCCATGACACATCTTCGATGGCCATGTTTAGTTGAGGTAGGAGCGTCTTCCACTATAGAAGAGAACTCCCCTTCAGTTGAAATACCACCATGCAGACTTTCATGTTGGAGGTGTAATCACGAAGTGCGAAGCACATCGCCATGTTCTCCAACCGTTCCTTAGAGGCTAAGCTATCTATGGCACCCATGAACTCGAGAAACTTCACCTTCTTAAGTTCTTTTTGTATACTAGCACTACCATACGGAGCACGCTATGAACCCTCATTGGGTACATAAACTCTACCCTCATCTCGATCCATGTGGTTAATCAATGCCTCGGACATCCTCTGGAAGGATCTCATCAAAACTACCACATCTCCCACAACAACCTGTTCTGGCTCAATATTCTGCTCATCTCCTTGGGGGTTAGACCCTTTTGGTATGGGTACTATCATAGGTGTCACACCTCTTCCTCCAGCACCACGTCATCTACTTCCCCTGTGTCCTTTAACCATGATTACTTGTAAGAAAAATTTCAAATCTTTATTGGTGATCTAATTCAATCATTTATTTTAACACAGTGGATGGCATAACAGTCCTATTTCGTAGGGTTGAACTCGCTCTGATACCATATGTAATAGCCCCTATGTTATTTCATATAAGTAATTGAGAACAGTAATAGATATTTTTTTTTTGAACATTAACAAACATTATTTGAACAAGTGAAACAGATATTAACATACTTTAGCAATACACATTCTATTCCATTCATCTCATTGCACAACTAGATTTAGATACAACTTCAATGTATTTAGGATCTGCCAAATCACATACATCACAATAATTTCTACCCACCCAACCTATCCTACAAGGTCAGGACCTCCAAGACACATAATCAACACTCAAGTCTAGGATTCATCCAATTGATTTTGACCACTTAAGGTCTCAATACTGGTGATTTTTCTGAGGAACAAGGAAGAATCTAATTCCCGTATCCAACTCAAATCTAGACTCGGGATTAATTATTAGTAAAGTACTAAATCATAACACAATTTAAATCATCAAATTCCCAACTACTAGTCTAGTTTTTCTTCCCCTAAAAGTTATAATAACCATAAGTAACCATCATCTAGATAATGTGTCATATCCTTATGAATTCCATCATATAATTACAAGTCACCATGAACATATATCTCTCTTTTCCAAAGGAAATATAGGCATCATTCATTAAACAAAATTGAAAACATCCTTCCAACGCACAATCAAGTAAGCAGACATTATGAGTTAGCATAATCTATATGTTTATAAATTGAAAGAGAAAAGAAGAGAAGAGAGAAGCTTTCTAACACTGAGAGAAACCTGTAAACCTTATGTGTACTTTCTGGACCAAAAGATACTGAGGTAAGTAAAATTTGTGTCTATGTGCTTGTTGAATCCTGAAAGGAGAAAATAAATTTTGTTTTCGGATCCAAAGCAAGGTTTGGCTAGTGCCAAGGTGAGAGATGCATAGAAGGACCTTTGAATTACAAAGCTCAGAAGGAAACCGCACCATGTGCACCACAGTTTGAGTCATCTAAGTGATGAATCTCCATGAGGGATAATAAGGGTAATTCTCCATGGGAGAATTCTTTTGTTTTACTTTGAGTGGACAAGATCTATTCGGGAGGATTTGAAATACCATCACCATTATATCAGACAGGAGATGTGCACTAGTTAAACCATAAAACCTTTGGACTTTGTTACTTCGGAAGACTAGATTTGTATGTAATAAGGGAGCCCCAAAACCTGAAGTCATGGAGTGAAACTACACCGTAGATCGATGAATGAATGAGGATCGTTGGATCCTCAATGGTTCAATTTTTCAGCGAGTTTGGTTTGTAATAGTTTAAGAGATAAGAAAACTTGAAGCTCCAAAATCTTGTAGTGAAGGATTGTCGTAGATCTGGCAATCTATCATGGGTCGTTAGATCTGCAAGCCTTCATTCTTCAATGGTTCGGTAATTCAGCACTTTGGCATAATCAGAATCATGAATTTAAAGGTTAAGGAACTCCTAGAGTCCTGAAGTCCAAAGTAAATCTTGTTCATTAGTTGATGGAAGGATGGGAGCCATAGATCTCTGAAGTATTCAGGAATCGGCTCTTCGGCTAAGTTAAGGTGTAGGTGATAAGGATTAATATAACCTTGAACTTATGAAGTCCCGAAGTGAAGGTCATCCATAGATCTATCAATTGATCGAGGATTGGTAGATACTTTATAACACTGAGCCCTTGTCCTTCGGAGGTTCATGAGTTCGACTCTCCGTAGGAAATGAGTCGATGTTTACAAAAAGTGAGGAACTCCCAGAGTTTCGAACTCTGGAGTGGATGACAACCATTGATTTGAGTAGGATTCTAAACCATCGGATCTCTGATCCCTTCGAAGGTTCGGATATCCAGGTGAAATAGTTCCAAGTTGTGTAAGTGAAGAAAAACCCCGAAGCCCGGAGTTTTGGAGTGGATCTCCACCATAGGTTCTTGCATGAGAAGAATCTTCATCAGTTGTTGGATAAAATTCATAAAGTTTAATGAGGAATATGGAAGAGTAGCATTAACCTAAAACTTTCGGTCAGCTCATCTTATGACCGAATTCGGTCGGTAGAACTCCGGGTGAATATAAGTGTTGAAGTTGAAATACAGCTGGAGCACTAAAGTCTCGGAGCTCCGAACAACGCCCTTTTTCCCAGCGTTAGTTTCTATCCCAAGGTCACATGTATAACTTTGTCAAGGAAAAGGATCTAACACACTACAGCTTTAAAAATTCAAACTCCAAAAACTTTCAACAGGATTCCCACGATCCCGAAATTTTAGATTTATAATACTAAAATACAGAGAGTCCGTGCTGCTAATAAATCCATTTTTATCAACATATTTAACAGAGAAACTCATAACAATTCGGATTGAAACAAAACCAACAGAGTACATAATACAATGAAATTGAATTGACATACACGTTAAGAAGAAATTGATACAAAATTTCGGATCTAGGATGAGATTCAATAGAGATCCCATTATATGAATTAATTTTGATTTAAATAAAATTTGACAGAGAAACTCATGATATAATTTTGGAACTAACTCATAGGGTTACCAACGAACAATGCACTGTTGAGTTTCCAAATAATCTCAACTAAAAACTCTATCATTCAAACTTCTAACATGGATAAAGTATAAGTTTTTGAACATAGAACATACATAATATAAATTATAATTCCATAAAGCAGATCAAGCCATCCCAAATTTGAGAGCGGAAAATGTCTGAAATTACAACGAAATTTTAAATATAAACATTGTAATTATTATCCACTTGGCAGCAATTGTAATTTAAAAATTATAAACTTTGAACTAAAATTTGTTGACAGTAGTTGTAACAATTGGAATTCATGCTTTCCAGTGATTCTACAGTGGCCTTGTCAGTCTAACATACAACTACACTGATACTATGAATAAAATTCAGAATATAAAAATATCAGAACCAATGAATGTTGCGTAATGAAGATGCCCTTCAAATTTTTGTGTTGCTTCCTTTCCTTCACTTGCTAATCACAGAGAATTCATTGGTACCTCCCAACCAATGCTAGGGTTACTCTTCTTCCCCCTTATCCCCCCGAGCCGCAAAGGGGCCACACACAAGAAACCAACAAAATAGCTCCAAGACTTGCCCTTGAAAGGAATATATTCCACTCTTTTTTTACAAGATTGGTATCCCAACTCTCACAAGTAAAACATAGTCCAATAAAAATTTGGAAGCATAAAAATTCTCAGAAATTAGATCCTTTTCTCCTCTCCAAAAATTGTTTTTATAGAAATTTCTTCCATAACACATTTCCTCATGCACAAATTATTAACTTTTTAGTCCATTTTAATTTGGATTAATCACTCACACATTTGTCACATTCTCCCCAAGTTACACCAGTATTTACCAATTTTATTTTATTTAGAAAAAAGGTCAAATTCCCTCACAATCCTCAATGTGCTTCTATTTTCACTCCTAGGTGTTCCTTTGTTCCCCAAATTCTCATTTAAGGAGTGTCTCCTAACTAGATCTTAGTTAGAGTTTAATTAGGAGTCTTCTTCTAGTTAGACTAGTGTAGTTTGACTCTAGATTCTATTCTATGTACACCCAACCTCTCAAGTTATTATTCATTTCTATTTAAAATTCCCTTTTATTAAATTCATGCACACATATGCATTTTATTCAATCTTTATATTTTTCTCACTTTTTCTAGAATTAGATTTATCACAAACCTAATTTTTTAATTAGTCCCCAATTTAAACTTAGACTTAGGTCAAATATTAGACTTAGTCTTAGACTCTTGTTAGGTTTTTTCAACTAAAATTCTATTGTTTACTTTATTAGTTAATCCAACAAGGTCTAAATATTTCAATGTTTTCTAGGCCATCTAGATTTATTGACTCAAGTTTAATTATGTGATGTTCCCTTCGAGACGCACATCCGTGCTCCAAGGGTGCCACTCGCCTTAGACTTGTTTTTGGAAGTTGTCCGACCCTTGGAGTCAACACTCCACTCAATCGAACTTGTGAGAGACTAAGGGCTTCTAAGGAATAAGGGCTCTTCCTTATTGCGTGCTCCTTAGAAATGTTCGTGAGAACCTGTCTCAACCTGCCCTCACGACATCATGGACCTTTCGAACTAGGTAATCGTTAACCTATAGTTCATACCATGGTAGGAGTGCTAGTAGGTTGTGACAAGGACGTTGTCACTTCTCTCCCTCTATTGTCTGGTTTTTATATATGGCCCCTCTACTCCTTATGTGAGTCGGATTAGCAAGCATCGTCAAGCCTGCATCCACTAACAAAAACATGTCAATAATTCCATATACATAAATCATATTATAATCAATCATACAACATATGTGCGTGAAATGCAATACTCAATAGATACAATCCACTCCTTGACTCAATACAGAGTCTAAGGGAATCCATCGATGCCATCAGCATCCTTAACCTATCATGTGTCCTACACATTCAGGACAACTTGTCAAAAGCATCTGTCAATATATATACATCAATAAAATCAATAGGCCATAACACCTCAACATCATCATATATAACCCATAATATGAATGAAATCACAAAGTACCACACCTGGATCACTTGTAAGCAAGTGTATGTTATAAAAACAAGATCATGAAGCAATAAAATAAAACAAATGCATAAATAAAACATAGAAGATACACAATACAATAGAGACACAGATATACGTGGTTCAACCAGTTTGGGCTATGTCCACAAGAGAAATTGCCAGGTCCTTCCTTTATTATTATCCAATAGATGAAGGGATACAACCTACAACACACCCATTGTAACTTCCTCTTCTTTCTCTCATGTTATCCTCTCTCAGAATACTATATTCGCTATAATTCATAGCCAGAATACATTTCCCTCATAAAATAGGGTTGCCTTCTAGGGAAAAAAAACCTAACATAACTTCTACCGTCATATTTGCAACCTTATAATGAACGGTCCATATTTACAATGAAATTACAATATACATTTACAAGGAAAAATTTCCTTCGGGGGTTTCGCCCCCGAACCCCTGCCGAGGACCCGCTTTCCCTCAAACCCCGCATGGGGGGTAACCCCCTCTACACTCCTCCAGGTCCCCTACACTCCCCCACGTGGAGGAGTGTACATTCTTCTGGGGTGAAAAGTCTTCATGGGGTATAAACATGGGTGAAAACAAAGACCTATGAATTAGGAAGATAATCAGGCTCCACAACCAACAATCTCCCACTTGGAGACTGATCTCAACAACTCCACCATTGTTGTATATGCTTGACTATGATCCTTCTTGGACCTGACAAATTTCTCATCTTCATCTTCATGCTTGAAGACCAGCTGAAACTGAGAAGGAACCCAGTTTCTCACGGGTTACTCCCTTTGTTAACATGTTTACAGGATTGTGGCTAGTGTGTATCTTTTCCAACTTCAAATGTCCATCTTCCAAGATGGATCGTATGAAATGGTACCTAAGCTATATATTCTTATTATTCTAATGGAAGGTTGAGTTCTTTGCAAGATGAATGGCATGCTCACTGTCACAGTAAAACCTGCTATTCTTATACTTCTTTCCCAATTCCTCTATAAACCTTTGTAACCAAATCATCCCTTTACTAGCCTTTGTAGCGGCAACATACTCTGCCTCTATTGTTGAAAGTGAAACAACCTTTTGCAGTTTCAAAATCCAACTCACTGATGTTCCACCTATAGTAAAAACATACCCAGTGGTGCTCCTCTTGCTATCTATATCACCTGCCATATCTAAATCAACTTATCCCTGTAGAACAGTTTCTGAACCTCCAAAACATAATGCATGAGTAGCAGTACCTCTAAAATACCAAAGAATCCACTTTACTATCTCTCAATGTTCTTTACATGGATTGTTCATATACCTTCTCAGAACTCCCACTGCATGTGCAATATCTGGTCTTGTGCAAACCATCGCATACATCAAGCTGCCAATTGTTGATGAATAAGGGACTCTGGACATGTATTATATATCCTCTTGTGTCTTGGGACACATTTCCTTAATTAATTTGAAATGGATAGCCAAAGGTGTACTAACTGGTTTTTCATTTTGCACTCTAAACCTCTCCAACACCTTCTCTATGTACTCACCCTGAGACAATGTCAATTTGCAATTTTTCTTGTCTCTTGTTATTCTCATACCAAGGATTTTCTTTGCAACACCCAAATCCTTCATGGAAAATGAATTAGATAGTTTGTTCTTGAGCACATTTATATCTTGCATATTAGACCCTACAAAAAGCATGTCATCTACATACAATAGCAAGATAATATAGCTTCCATTTTCTAGCCTTTTAAAATAAACACAGTGATCAGAATGACATCTACTATAACCTTGTTCTGTCATAAACCTGTCAAACTTCAAATACCATTGCCTTGGATCTTTCTTTAGTCCATACAATCTCTTCTTCAACCTGCATACCAAATTCTACTTTCCTTTGACCTCATACCCCTGTGGTTGTTTCATATAAATCTCTTCCTCCAAATCCCCATGGAGAAAAGTTGTTTTTACATCTAACTATTCAAGATGCAAATCTTCTACTACCACAAGATTTAAAATAGTCCTAATTGAAGTCATTTTAACAACAGGAGAAAATATTTCATCAAAATCTATATCTTTCTTTTGTGCAAACCCCTTTACAACAAGTTTATCCTTGTACTGCTTTTTGCCTCCATCTTCTTCCTTCAACTTGCAAACCCATTTATTCTGTAATGCTATTTTTTCTGCAGGCAACTCAACCAAATCCCAAGTCTGGTTATTTACCAGGGAATCCATTTCGTCTTTCATTCATTGCTCCCACTTCTTTTTAGTGTCTACCTGCATTTCCTCTTCATAACATTCTAGTTCACCAGAATCAGTCAACAATAATAATACAATGAAGGAGAGTATCATTCAGGGGGTCTACTTAACCTAGTATATCTTCTAACAGCACTTGCAGGAGTTTGAGCTACATGTTGCTCCTATTGTTGTACATTTTGATTTTCTGGTACCTTTGGAGTTTCTTTTTCAATAATCTCATCAAGCACTATGTATTCTAGTTTTTCTTTTTCTTGAATCTTTCCTTGCAATTGATCTTTGTACATGACCTTCTCATTGAATATGACATCTCTACTCCTAATGATTTTGTGATTTTCATAATCCCATAAGTGATAACCAAAATCATTAACATTGTATCCAATAATGGTACACTTCTTGGATTTTGCCTCAAGCTTTGTTCTATTTTATTTATCAATATGGACAAATGCTACACAATCGAAAGTATTCAAAAAAGAATAGTTTACCTTTTTACCTGTCCATGCCTCCTTTGGAATTCCACCATCTAAAGAGCTTGAAGATCCTTTGTTCATTAAGTAAACAATAGTATCTACAACATTTTCCCATAATTGTAAGGGCAAACCAGCATGCAATCTCATACTCCTTGCACGCTCCATGATTGTCATGTTCATACTTTCTGACACACCATTTTCTTATGGTGTTCCTGGAACTATCTTCTCTCTACGAATCCCATGGTATGAACAGTAATAATCAAACTCCTTGCTGCAATATTCACCTCCATTGTTTGATCTGAGACACTTCAACATTTTTCCTATCTCATTCTCAACCAAAGCTTTTCATTTCTTAAAAGTATCAAAAACATCATATTTTTGACAAATGTAATAAACCCAAGTTTTTCTAGTTGCATCATCAATAAAAGTATCGTAATAACAAGAGCCACAAAGAGATTATACTTGAGTTGGTCCCCATACATCTGTATGCACAAGCTCTAACCTTTCACTCTTCTTTTATTTTTTGACTCTAAGAAATATGAGTCTCTTTTGTTTTCCATAAACACAATGCTCACAAAAATCCAAATCAATTTGTTTAAGATCTGGCAACAAATTTATTTTCTGAAGTATCTGCATCCCTTTCTCACTCATGTGTCCAAGTCTATGATTCCATGGTTTTGTATCCACTCCTGTAGAAGCTAAAGAAATAAAAGAGTCGGTATTATTGTTACATAAATACAATGTACCTACCCTCTCTCCTTTTGCTATCACCAATGATCCTTTGATGACCTTCTACACCTTATCTCTAAATATGGATATACAATCTTCAATTTCCAACTTCCCTATTGAAATTAGATTTTTCCTTAGATCTGAAACATGTCTTACCTCTTTCAACAACCATTGGTTTCCATTCCTTTTCTTTATTTTTACTTTTCCCATTCCAACAATTTTTCATGGTGCAACATCACCCAAATGAACTTGTCCAAAATCACTTTGAACATAATCTAGAAAATGTTTCCTATGGGGTGTGGCATGAAATGAAGCCCCTGAATCTACTACCCAAGACTCAGAAATATTATCTACAAAAAGAATTTGTTTGTTTGGAGCTCTGCAATATTTCTTCAGATGTCCTTTCTTCCCACAATTCCAGCACACTATCTTTCTGAGTCTGGATTTGGATATGCCCTTCCTCGAATTCTTGTGGTTCCCTGAGCCCTTTCCTCTATACTTTTGTCTTCCCTTGTTCTCCATGTTTAACGTATTACCTAATGTCTCACCTGTGCTTTTCCATCACATTTCCTCACTAAGGATAGCACCAACAACATTGTCAAATTTTAAAGTGTTTGAACCAGAGACAGAGTTACTTAGAGCCATGACCAAGCCATTCTAGTGTTCTGGCAATGAGCACAAGATTAGAAGAGCCCTGACCTCATCATCAAAATCCACTTTTACGGAACTTAATTGATTAATAACCGTATTAAATTCATTTAAATAATTTGTGTCAGACCCACCTTCTGACATCTTCATATTAAATAATCTTTTCATTAGAAATACCTTATTGGACGTTGAGGATTTTTCATACAATTTAGCCAATGCGTCCATCATCTCCTTCGTTGTCTTTTATTTTGAAATATTGAAATCCAGCGACGCTGCCAAGATCAATTGTATCATTCCTAGAGCCTTTCTGTCAAGAATCTCCCATTCTTCGTCCTTCATGGCTGTCGGCTTCTTTGTTATTCCACCCAATAGTAGGAATAGATCCTTCTGATATAAATAATATTCCATCTTCATCTTCCATAACTGGTAGTTTTTTCCGTTAAATTTCTCGACCCTAAACTTTCCATCTTAAGCCATTGCTCCCACTCGAACCAAGAACCCTCTTTTCCTGCGAGTTACCTTTTGCTCTAATACCAGTTGTTAGAAAAATAGGATCGCAAAGCAATAAAATAAAACACAGAAGATACACAATACAATACAGACATAGATATATGTGGTTCACCCAGTTTGGGCTACGTCCACCAGAGAAATTGTCAGGTCCTTCCTTTATTAGTATCCAGCAAATGAAGGGATACAACCTACACATTCATTGTAACTTCCTCTTCTTTTTCTCATAGTATCCTCTCTCAGAAAACAATATTCACTATAATTCATAGCCGCAATACATTTCCCTCAATAAAGAGGGTTTCCTTCTAGGGGAAAAAACCCTAACACAACTTCTACCATCAAATATGTGACCTTATAATGAACAGTCCAAATTTAAAATGAAATTACAATATACATTTACAAGGCAATTTTTCCTTTGGGGGCTTCACCCCCAAACCCCTGTCGAGGGCCCGCATGCCCCCGGACCCTGCAGGGGGGGTAACCCCCCCTGCACTCCCCCATGTGGAGGACTGTACATTCTTCCGAGGTGTAAAGTCTTCATGGGGTATAAACACGGCTGAAAACAAAGACCTCTGAATTAGGAAGATAATCAGGCTCCACAACCAACAGTATCCTCAAAGAATAAGTCAATAATAGTGTTCTCAGTAGAGCAGGATGTTACACTAATACCGCATCTACACCCCCTAGAGCTATGATGTAGAGTTGTTGATCTACATTCATGGATCAACATTAGTACATACTTATCCATCCTTAGTCATTTTCCCTGATTTTTCTTTTTTCCTCATATTTTCTTTACTTAGTCACATTTTCTTTTTCAAATGCATATTGAGGATCATGCCACCATAAAATTCCCAAGTTCGTAGGCTCGCAAGCCTATGTAACTTTACTTAGTCAAATTTTATTTTCTTGCAATCCCAACACTTTGTCATTTGTATACGTTGCAGGAGACAAACCCATTATTGTCTCACAAATCCCCACATCTCATTACCTTTTTTATACTTAGTCAATTATTTGATAGTGAATGTGGGACACTTGTCTTTCCATTTACCTTTTTTCCCTCATGCTTGTGTCCTGCAACCCACAATATCACGTTCTACAAAATGACCCTTTCACTTTCCTGACCCACATATCGTCCTCTTCTTATACTTAGTATATTTTCTCATTGCAAATGTGGGAGTCATCCCCTTTCACCATTTTCATTTCTCGTGCCTTGTGTTCTACATCTCACAATCCCTCATTCATCATATTTCACTCTCCATTCCTCTTTTTGCACTTCCATACTTAACCATTTTCCATCTTCCATGACATCACATCACCATTTCCCTATCGCATTTATTTCCCCCCACCACGTCATCTACCACTTGTGTGAACATAATACCATTATTAAAGTGGAAAATATTTCGTAATGATTTGTAAGAAATTCTAAATCTTACCGTGTGAGTTGGAAACTTTGAAATAATATCTATGGTGGTTAATAATCAAGAAAATACATGGTAAATTAAATAAATGACTAATATGCCATGTTGTAAAAGGTTATATCGACAGTATTATCATCCATTGGTAAGAATAGAAAGAAGTGTAAATTATGTCAAGTATAAGAAAGGGCATGTATTGTGGAGATACAATTAACACTCTCGAACATGAATACCACGAGTTCCAGTGGTTGCAAGCCTACAAGTGGTACAAGGCTCTCCCTCCTGCTGAGAAGAAAAAAAACCAAGTATGGACCTCAAGCATAGCACTGTCGATTGTGTGCCTGAGGTAATGGATTTCAAAGAGTTATTTCTCTGGTACATGGACAAATTTGATACAGAAATAAGGACAATTAAATTTCAGGGGAAGAATCCCATTTCCTTGGCTCCTTTGATTTTCACGAAAATGTTATGGCTTCCAAACCCCACCATGAAATTCAAGAATGAAGAAGTCGATGACTTTCTTAAGGAACAAAGAGGAATATCATACCTAAATCGTGGCACATTACCCCTTAATTAGGGCATATTACATTAGTATTGTTAATTTATTTATGTCATCTTGGGTCCATTAGTTGCAATTGTACCTCCTAGTCTCCTATATATACCAAGGAGACCTTTTCATTTGGAATCATCTTGTATTTGTGAATTCATGTGTTGTATAAGGAGGTTTCCCCCTTGAATAGACTTATTATATGAATTTATCTATTTTTCAAGGTTTGGAGTACTTATTCTGAGATTTTTATGCTATTTTGATATTTGGTTCTTAACATTTGATATCAAAGCTAGACAATCCTTGGTGTTGATACTGAGAGGGGGGTGAATCAGTATCAAGTACAATTTAAAAACCTTTTTCACCTTATACTTAAACCATTCAATTACATCCAATGAGCAATGAACAATAGTATAAGAGTTACACCAATACACCACAATACACCATGCACAATATATGAGAAATAATCAATAGTTTTTGTTCAAGGGAAGTAATGACTTCCAAAGGT
>SNQJ01S0013692.1:69927-90156 GCA_010110895.2 Picea sitchensis | reverse complement strand
CCATTAATAGCTTGAAGGAACAATTAGAAGATTATGAGAAATTGAAAGCAGAATTGGATCACACAAAAGGGGAGCTACTATTGACAACAAAAAGGTTTTTAAATTGTACTTGATACTGATTCACCCCCCTCTCAGTATCAACACTTGGGACTGGCTTCTTCAAAGCAAGTCTTCTTGGAATTTTTACTAGAAATTTTTTTATGGAAGCTTTAGAGATCTATAATTTATATGGTTTAGAGGAGAATAATAGATATAACTTGGGTCCAAATTTCAAATCTTGGTTCATTATATTTTTGGAGATACATTGTGTTCAAGTTAGGGTTTGTGACTAGTCCTGAAACTAGTTTGAAACAAGCCTTCTTGGAATTTTCGCTCCAAATTTGTTTTGGCTTGGTTTCAGGTTATGAAATTTTTACGGTACACATGCAGAATAGTGAAGTATATTGTGTAAAAATTTCAGCCTTTGATTCTCTGTACCCGAAAATTTATTCTCTTAAGAAATTAGGGTTTTGGGCTAGTCCATATTTCAACCTAAAATAGGTGTTCTTGGGAAAAATTTTATATCTAAAGATAAAGACCTCCAAATTGAACGAGACCTATTCCATTGGTTATGGTATGAACCAAATTTTTAGTAGTGCAAATTTAAATTTCTGAAGTGAAGACAGTGACATGCGACATGCCATACAAGTTCACTCTCTTGAAAGGGAAAAAATCATCACATCTTGGGAAAGTTATCATAAAATTCTCTTGGAGAATCGAATATTGGTATAACCTATGGGGTCGGAAAGAAAACACATCAGGATACCTCAAACTGAAATTTTAGACTCAGAAGGGCCGAAATTGCAGAGCTACATTAGAAGAAAGGTCGACTAGCAGAACAATCTCCAAATCAAGGTTTTAAAAGGTGCGTCTTTTTTTTGGGAAATTTGCATATATTTTTACTAGAAGATCCAATTGGGGTGATTCAAAAAGTGGAATAAAGTGAGATAAAAGGAGTATCACCTAAATTTGGGATAATCTTAGGGAGTTTTAGGTACATACGTATTCTAGTGTCTCTAAACGTAGGAGTTGCCGTTACTTGTCAGCGCTACAACCTGGGGACAGTGTGGTTCTTCCACGTACCTAAAGTATATCGAAAGGCCCTTTTGAATAGTATCGCATTAGACATCACTACTACGGATTTGAACTCCCATGTACCTAGCGTATATAAGGAGACCCCCTAGAATCCTGAGACCAACTGAGTAAACCATTTTGCCATCATATTGTTATAGTACACCGAGAACAACACTCGAGGAGATCACTCTCTAGTACATGGGTAGTCGGATAGTACGACTAAGGGCATGGTCAAGACTCCTTAGTTAGTTCCCTGAGATATTGGGCCAATTACTATTGTTGGAATCCACACTTATATTAGAGAGCTATAGCACCTGACACTCCCTTGTCTGTGAGGACCTATGCCTAAGCCAATAAGGAATTCCTACCTTGCAGTGATGCTTGGCCAACATGCCACCAAAAAAGGGAACTTCTACACCAAATAATCCCTCAGACAATCCTTCTTGGACTCTTGATGAAGGTGAAGAAATGTGCAAGGATATAGATGATTTAAGAAACAAGGAAGTAACAAATGATGAGCTACAAAGGATGATGGATTCGATTGAATCTAAGATGGAAGTGATGATGGATACTGAGATGGATGGCTTAAAAGGGGAGATCATGGAAGGGCTGAAAAAGTTTCTAATAGAGAGGCCACCTGAAAGTGACAATGTATACCATGAAATTCATGATGAGGACACAAGGAAGATGAATAAAGACTGGAGAAACTCCTTCTTTGGGTTGAAGACCAACCACTTTCCAAATATCAATATAAGGAAGTTTCATCTACATGATGTGCCACACACACAAAAGGTACGAATTATGTCCTTATATTTAGAACCTAATAATTTTGTGTGGTATCGATGGATTTTTTCTCGAAAATCACTTGTCACTTGGAAAATTTTCACGGAAGAAATGATAGCACACTATGAGGATACACGGAGCAATACCTTTTTCAGCCAATTGATAAATCTCAAGCAAAAGGGTTTAGTTGCGGAGCACATTGAGAACTTCCAAAGATTGAATATAAAGGTAACGAATATTCCAAATCAAAACCTGATTAATGTCTTCATAGGAACTTTAAAGGATAAAATTCAACATGAGGTTCGCCTTTGGGAACCCAAATCATTGGAGAATGTGTTAAGGGTGGAGAGAAATGTTGAAAGTAAAAGTCTAGCTATGGCTACTAGAAGGACCATCCCTAACATCTATCGAGATAATAATGTTCCTTCTTATAAACCACCTCAACCTACAAGGTTCACACCTTAACAATTGGAGGAAAGAAAAGAAAAAGGTTTATTCTTTAATTGTGACAGCAAGTACAATAAGGTACATAAGTGTGGTGAGAAGAAATTATTCTACATAGATTGTGAAGAGGAAGAAGAACAAGAACCATCTCAAGATGAAGATGTAGAAGAGATTTCTTTTGAAGAGATGACTCCCACCATATCATGTCATCCATTGGCTGGAATTACCACTCCTCAAACCCTCAAGATCGAAGAATATATCAAAAAGAAAAATGTGATAGTGCTAATTGATTTTGGTAGTACTTGGTATCCCCATTTTGTGGATAACTAAGGAGATTATGTATCGAGGACCTCGGGTTGTAGATATGGAATGTACATGACTAGAAATATTCTTTTTCACAGATGGAGACCCTTCTCACCACTAACAATATTATTTTTCACAGATGGAGACCCTTCTCACCACTAACAATATTATTTTTCACAGATGGAGACCCTTCTCACCACCACAGAGGTCACATATTTTCAGATGGCATCCACCACACCAATTGGCTTCTGGAAGGCAGTGTACCTTGCTCCATGAGGTACAAGTAAGTATTATGGTGAACATCATTTCAATATTTCAGGCATTTAAGTATGTTGTATATTAGATTTCTTTAGATTTCATGATATATGCTTGGACATTATTCCTTTTGCCCTGATTCACCTTGGTGGTTGACATTGTGCCAAATAATTGGTCTTCCTTGGGGATGGGTTTGCTACTAGGAACTCCCTTGAAGAGCCATCGTACCATTCTCGACCATACTTACCACTTTCCATCACTATTTTCCCCCGTTTCCTTATCTCTTGGGATTTTAGGGTGTATTGACCCAACAAGGGGTTGTCCCTCATTCTATGGGAAGAAGGGGATAAAGGTTCAGTGGGATTGTTGTTGGGTAAAATATAAAATAATATCTATAAACCTTCTAGATGCTTCACCCGAGGATCATCCAAGAAAATAATGAAACATTTATCTTTGAGAAAAGAGGGACCCACAAGAAATATGATTAAGAATCCTTAAAAGGTTAGTTGGATGATAAGAGATCTCATCATGAGCCGACCTATCATGTCCATGAATATCTAGTGGTATGACATTACCATCATTTTTTCATCAAGCCACGGTAATGACTCTCAGCTACATGGTTGAGAGAAAGGGGGTCTCACGAGCCAGCCTTCTACATTTCCACTAGGTATTTGTGGCTTACACTTCCGTTATTTGGACACCACACCAGGGAAGTGGCCTTTAAATTTTCTTTAAAATTATGAAAGAAACAAAGAATTGAAAAATATTGGGCTTGAAAAAATGTGCATTGCAAATGAAGGTACCACACACCCTCCACAAAGGCACCCATGAATGAGAGATTATGACCTCTTGTATGCCATGATCCATATGCCCATTGAGTCTTGACCCTAACCACTTCACCCACTTTACATGGCTTAGATAGGGATCTATTAAAAACTCTCCTTGACCTAGGGCAAGATTTACCCAATAGGTCACCTCGTCAACCCTCCCATATTCAAGCTTGACAAGTCGCATAATGTCTTTGAGCACTTAATTGTTTGACATAGCAGTCTTTGATGCACATGCCTAGGTGGATCATTTATTGATTAGATTCACTAATCATGATGTTATGACTTGAGATCCTTGGAGGGTGTGCTTATTTGTCTTTGCAAGACCTAGTTGGTGGACAATTTTGGAAGAACAAACCTAGCTTGGGCTTCTATGGGGATTAAATCCCAGAGGTGGATGCTAAGGGCCCACATGTTGGATGAGAGAGATTGAATGTTGAAGGCCTAAAAGATGACTTGTATGAAATAACATATCCCCCACATGCCAAATATTTTTCCTATGAGAGGCAAAACGTCACCTTTAGAGGCATGATGTCACCTAGGGGGGTTAGGGATTGGTGGTGAAGTTGACATGCATTGGCACAAGGACATTTTGAGGGGTTTGAGGATTTGACCATGAAGGAATCTATTTTGATGCTTGACATGTGGCTTTGGGAAGCCTTTCTACACTCCTCCATCACCAACTACCTTCTCCTAGTGCCAAAACGTGCCCAAAAGGGGTGACATCCTTATAACTAGGGTCTTTCTTTGTGCAAAAGTGAGTGAATTGTTTAATATTACTTTGTAAAAAGGGGAAAGATTAGGGTTGTTGACCCATAGTCTTGTGGTTTACCCTTAATTATGTGGACAAACTATGTAAGTGACATTTTGTATAAATAGATATCATAAGATCTCATTTCAAACATAACTCTCCCTCTTGTGAGAAGTACTTTGTCTAAAATTTTCGCTACTCTTGGAGTATTTTGCCTTTGGTGCTATGGAATAATGCTTTTTGGTTATGGTTGAATGATGATGATGATACACTATCCCTAGGATGTCATTTTATTGCTATTGTGGAGGTTTACTTTGGCATGTTAAGGCTTTTTCTTGAAATGGTATGATTCTTTACTTTGTTATTATCATTGGTGATTCAAAATAAGGTTGTTTTGGCTGAGGATAGATAGGGAGTACAAGGATATACACCCCTATCCTAGTTTCCACCATTTTTTCAAGCTTTTAAAGTTATTTTGCAAGGGTTTTGTTGAGGAAGTAAGAGGATTTACACCCCTCATCTTCAAACCCTAGCTAGGTTACTTACCTTGGGAACTAAGAGGATTTACACCCCCAAGGGTTTAGTAGTCCTAGATATTTATTTTTAGCCCCATTAGCCCATAACTAAAGGCACTAGTCTTGCATTGGAGAAACAAAATATTGCATTGGGAAATGTAATTTCTTGTCATATTTACATTGTTTTCCTTGTGATTAAGGCACCTCATAGACACAAGGGCATCCCCATCAAAGGGATAGTTTTTGTTACTTAATTCCTTGAATAACTCTCTAATCAACCATTGGAAATTGCCCAAAGTTTGCACAATTGTCTTACTTTCCCTAGCGCATTGTTTGGTAAATTTTGGAGGAGTTTTAGTGGCTGATTTTCTTGTTGTAACACATTGATTGTTACATCCATAAGGATGATATAATTTCTGCAGAAATGAGTTTACAATAGCCTTGTCTTTTCATGCTAGTATCTTGGTCTTTAATCTTTAGTTTTTCTAGTATTTAGCTAGTCTTTCTCTTATATCTTTAACTTGATTTCTAGCATTTATCTTGCAGATTATGGTGCCATTTTTTTGCTTATATGCATTGTTACTAATAGCTTCTATTAGGGATAGAAAGCTTAAATTTCTTGTCCAATTTATTATATTGGAATATATGCTCATTTTTCTTATGTCTCGGGCAAGTATTTCACCATTTGCAGGTTACTAAATATACTTGCAAACATGTGGACCTTCCCAAGACTCCATTCCAAGACCTTCATACCACTTATAATTGACCTTTAGGGACGTCATCTCCATATTCATTTGTTTCCATCTCATTCCCCCTAGGGTCATTGAGATTCCCCCCTTGAGGTGACTACCTCACCTCTAAAGTGACAGGGACACCTACCTAAGGTGATAGTGGGTAGGTGACTTCCTAGTTGTCATCATTTGGTGGTCCAGTCAGGATTTTCCTATCCTACAACTTGGGCGATAAAATTTTGGTGTCGTTGTCGGGGAGTATTTTGAATCCTCTTCCGAACCCTAAAGCCACTTTGGCAAGCTATCACAAATCCTTTCTCCTAGATTTCCTGGTGACTCCACCTAAGGGAAATTCCCTTTCCACCTTTTTTCTATACATATTTTCCTAAATCTTGTCTGGAAAATCCACCATGGTACGAAAGAAGCGTAATCTGACCCCTGAAAAACCTTCCAAAGGTCATAAGGCCTCACCCAAAAGGTCTAGTCCTCCAACCTCACTCATTTCTCCTAATAGTCCATCCACTTCTCCTAGCCCTCCATCCTCACCTACAACCTCCACACCTCCTCTCTCACCTATACCCACCTCGATAAATGCTACATGGAACCTGCAGACCAAAGAGGCGCACAAACCTTTGGACATAACAAAGATCCATGGATCTCCTCATAAATCCCCAAAGGAATTTAAGGAGTAGATTCCCATATTTTCAGGAGAAGATCTCACTACACCTGAAGATCACTTATATCTTTTCCTATGCAATCTAGAGTCTTATGACCAACATGAGGATATCATGATAAAGATATTTTCCTACACTTTTTTCATAAGGGCCGAGGATTGGTTTGATAGTATTTCCCCAGGAACAATCACAAATTTGAACCTCTTTCAAGATATTTTCACCAAAATAGTTTGAAAAAAGAGATATTATGAGTCCTTGTATAATCAGCTCCACAATTGCAAGAGAAAGCTAGGGGAGAATATAAAGGATTTCATTGATAGCTTTAACACCCTCGTAAGAAGTTTCCCTCAAGATTTAAGACCTTCATGTTATCCCTATTTTGTGTATAACTAAGGATATTATGTCTCGAGGCCCTCAGGTTGCAGATATGGAGTGTCGAGATACTACATAACCAGCAATACCCTTTTGCATAGATGGAAACCCCTCTTGCCACCGTAGATGGTCACATATTTCTAGATGGCATCCACCACATCAGCTGGCTTCCGAAAGCCAGTGGGCCTTGCTCCATGATATAAAAGTCAATATTATGGTGAGAATAATTTCAATATTTAATCCAATTGAGTATGTTGTATCTTATATTTCTCTAGATTTCATGATAAATGCTTGGACATTATGCCTTTTTCCATGCTTCATCTTGGTGGTTGACATTGCTCCCTTGTAACTAGTCTTACTTGGGGATGGGTTTGCTACTAGGAACTCCCTTAAAGAGCCAGCATATCGTTCCCTACCGTACTTACCACTTTCCATAATTATTCCCCTCCATTTCCTTATCTCTTGGGATTTTAGGGTGTATTGACCCAAGAAGGGGTTGTCCCTCATTCTATGAGAAGAAGGGGTTCAAGGCCCTAAGGGATTGATGTTGGGTAAAATAAAAAAGCCTTGTATGAACCTTCCAGATGTTTTACCCAGGGATCACCAAAGAAAGTAGTGAAACGTTTATCTTTGAGTAAAGGGGACCCACAATATAATAAAGAATTCTTAAAAGGTTGGTTGAAGGATGGGAGGTCTCATCAAGAGCCAACATATCACATCCATGAATATCTAGTGGCACGACATTTCCATCATATGGTCACCAAACCAAGGTAATGGCTCTCAGTTGCATGGCTGAGAGAAAGGGGGTATCATCACGAGCCAACCTTCTCATTTCCATTGGGTGTTTGTGGGTGACATTGCCATGATCCGGTCACCATGCCATGGCAGTGACCTTCAACCTCTCCTTAAAATTATGAAATAATAAAAGAATGGAAATTATTGGGCTTGGAAAAAGTGCATTGCAGATGAAGGTACCACACACCCTCTACAAAAGCACCCATGAATGAGACACTATGACCCCTTATATGTCATGATCCCTATGCCAATTTAGTCTTGAACCTAACCACTTCGCCCACTTTACATATCTTAGAGAGGGACCTCTTGGAAACTCTCCTTGACCTAGGGAAAGATCTACCCAATAGGACACCTCATCAACCCTCCCATATTCAAGCTTGACAAGTTGCATAGTATCTTTTGTTTGAGTTACTTCACACACACCTAGGATTCCTTTTTCCTAATGTTTTTCCTATGTTTATTAGTCATTATTTAGTCTCCTATATTTTAGGAAGAATATTCCTCTAGGGAGAATATTCTCTTTAGTTTTCCCTTCAGTTTGATCAATTGAGTGGAGTCTAGATGCTACATTGGTATTATCACCATGCAACATTGGGATCATCACCAGCTAATGCGCATTTTCCTTGGTATCATCACCAGACTAGTGCATTACCCATGATTCCTTGATATCCTCCTCACTTCACTCTATTTTAGTCAGTTAACTGAAGACCGATAGACTAGTTAACTCAGCTAGGTGGTAGTTCACTCATGTAACTCTCCGAGAGACTAGACTAGGTGGAAGTTTACTCACGTAATTGTTGTTGTGTGTCCAGATCACTCTAGACCACCACTATGGCACATTGGCTTCTCCTCCAGTGTGCATTGGTTGAGTTATACAGAGTATATCATGTGTAAATTATCATTCATCCATTTGGTTAATGAGAATTCTTCCATTATTTCTCTCATGCTTCCCTTTTCTTATATTTTCTCTGCCACTGTGTATGTCAATTCCCATATAGATCTATTATGTATAGGTTCAACACATTTACATGGTATTAGAGGCGACGAACTGCTAGGGAAAAGCCACACAAAATTATTTTTTACAGGTACCGAAGATTGAAGACAACGGAAAAATAGAATTCCCAAAAGAATTCATTCTTACACCTTACAAATTCTTTGCATGGAAGGAGAATATCATCATGCATCTTCGAAGCAGAGGAATGTAGAGTTTAACCATGAACACGGAGACAAAAACAACATCAGCCATAGAAAAATCCAAGTATCTAAATCGAATGGATGAAGCATTCAGAAAAATTTGCAGTCTCATTTCTCCTCACCTCCTCTTTCACATATCTTGCTATAAAACCCCCAATGAAGCCTGGACCACCATGGAATGGATTTTTGGAAAACATGATGAGATGAGGGGACACATGGTCGAGGTGGAATTGCTCACATTAGATCCAAAAATCTTCAACGATCTCCAATATTTCTTTACCAAATATAAGGATTTACTGTCTTAAATCAAATCTTGCAAGGTTAATAAATCTAAGGAGGAGAAACAAATGGTTCTCACCATTCTCTCCAATATTGGTCCTAAATTCTCAGTGTTTGTATCCACATTACACTCAGTTAGATTCACCTTTGGAGCCACATGGAAGATGCCTTCTCTTGAGGAATTTATCAAATCTCTGACACAAGAGTAGACCAACTTCATCAACATGGGAAAAATAAAAGACCCAAAGGTGCATCCACTTAATGTGTAAGATGGCAACAGTCAACAATATCAGAAATCTAAAGATAAATACAGAAGAAAAGCTCATGCAAATCCGAAGGAGGAAGGGTACTCAAAACCCTTCAACGATGCCTCTAGATCCAAAGGTGGAAAGGGAAGAAAAGGGGAGAAATGCACATACTTCCATAAAGGATTCCATCCAGAATCTGCATGTATGAAAAAAAAATAGATCTAATGACCCAAATACTTCAGCAAAACAACCTTGGAGATCGCATCCCATAGGGTTCCAAGAAGAAGAATCCAGAAGATCAAAATCCCAAGAAAGGCAATTCTAGCCATGCTTTGATTTCCATAAACTCCTCTCTTGATGCTTGGATCATAGATTCAGGAGCATCACACCACATGGCTGCCACAAAAGAAGTGTATTATTCATTGGATGCATGCAAAGGTCATCCCATTCTAATGGGGGACAACTCTCTAGTCGAGGTCACCAGCAAAGGAAGGATTGAACTCACCAACGAAAGCTTCAAGAATGTGTTGCATGTTCCCAAACTTTCTGTCAATCTTCTCTCTATGTATCAGATGAAAAATTCTGACACCAGAAAGAAAGTCATATTCCCACCTGATGCATTGGATATCTATGACATGAAAACCAATTCCAGGGTTGCTACCAGTGAGGTAAATCATCCATCTAGGATTTACACATTTTCTGAATTTATTGAACCAGATTTTGCTTTACTACTTACCCATGCTAATGAAAGTACTAGGATATGGCACGAAAGGTTTGGGAATTTAAATTTCAAATATATGAAACAACTTAGCAAGCAGGTATTGGTTTATGGTCTACCAGACATCCATTTCTCCAAAGGAATTTGTGAGGGATGTGTTCTTGGAAAGCACCCTCAAGAAAAATTCGACAAAGTAAATACTCAGAGAGCTTCCTCTCCTTTAGATCTAATCCACAGTGACCTTACGGGCACTTTTCCACATCCATCAATCAACACAGCAAGGTACGTGCTCATTTTTTTTTACGATTTCTCATGCTTCACATGGATTTGCTTTCTTAGGAAAAAATCAGAGGTCTTTCAACACCTCAAATATTTCAAAGCCCTGGTTGAGACACAGTCAGGAAAGAAAATCAAAATCCTTTGAACTAATAACGGGGGAGAGTATGTCAACCATGAGATCCAGAATCTTTGTCATTAAGGAAGGATTCAGTTGTAGCACACAGTTCCCTATACTCCGCAACAAAACGGAGTTGCTGAGCGGAAAAACAAATCTCTAAAAGAGATGGCATATTACATGCTACATGCAAAGTCACGTCCACAAAGATTATGGGCCGAAGCACTTAATTGTGCAACCTACATCTAAAGCAGATCTCCCCATAGATTTGTCAAGGATAAGACCCCCTACAAGTCTTGGAGTGGCCTCAAACCGGAAGTGACCCACTTTCATATTTTTGATTCACATGCATGGGCCTAGATTCCCTCTGAAAAGAGGAAGGCACTTGATCCACATAGCACAGAGTGTCTTTTTGTTGGATACCTCGAAGGTGTGAATGTATACAGACTCATTTATCTTTCCTCAGACCCGCTCATCATTGAGTGTAATGTCCAATTCGATGAAAGTTTCTTGCATGTACCTCAACAGCCGCATGCAGACACCTTTGTTCTTTCACCTGTAAGAGATGATGAGAATGCACATGATAACTCTTCTTCAAATGAGAGTTATGATTCATAGGATTTAGATGATCCATATACAGAGTCAGTACAGTCATATGCAAATGCAGAGCCAGAGCAAAGGCCTAAGTGGGCTCGGAATACTCTTCAGGATGCAGTGGATCTTGTTGGTGATCCAACTGATATTAAGAGGACTCGATCTGATTTTGAGGAGCCTCCTCTTGCACTCACTTCCACTAAACCATTGCCACCCATGCATGTTTTCTTGGTTCAGTCTTCATATCCACAGTCTTATGGTGAGGCTGTTAGAAATCACTTTTGGGAATATGCCATGCAGGAGGAGTAAAACTCCCTCCTCGAGAACCAGACTTGGGATCTGGTTCCCCTTCCTTTTGGAAGGAAACTTTTCAGGTGCATATGGGTCTACAGGACCAAGAGCACATCGGATGGATATATTAGCATATACAAAGCCATGCTTGTTTCCAAAGGCTTTCAACAGGTGCATGGAATTGACTATGATGAGACCTTTGCTCCAGTAGCGAAGATGGATTCCATATGTTTGGAACTTACCATTGTGGTAACCAAGGGATGGAAAGTCCATCAGATCAACGTGAAGAATGCATTTCTTCACGACGATCTCTCTGAGGAGATCTATATGGATCAGCCCCAGGGATTTATGCATGATTCATGTTTGTTTTATCGACTGAAGAAATCTATTTATGGCCTCAAGCAGGCCTTGAGGGCATGGTATGCCAATATGGAATCCTACCTACTGTCACAGAAATTTGTACGTTGTAAATCAGACCCAAATGTTTACATGCTCAAGACAGTTGATTCACTTCTACTCTTAGTTCAGTATGTTGATGATTTGTTGATCACCTGTTGCTCGACTTCAGCGATTGTTGCAGTTAAGAGGATTCTACATGATAGGTTCTTGATGACAAACATGGGTCCGCTACACTTCTTCCTTAGACTCGAGATCAGTCAGGATGCATGAGGCATCAAACTGTCTCAGGATGAGTATGCACGAGATCTCCATGAGAGATTTCAAATGACAGATTGCAAATCTCCCCCGGATCCTTTCCTATCAGGAGTCAAACTTGATGATGGTAGGGACACTCCATTGGTTGACAACACACTATACAGATAGATAGTGGGGAGATTGTTGTATCTCACACACTCCAGACCAGACCTCTCCTATGCAGTTGGCGCAATCTCCAGGTTCATGCAAGAGCCGCATGAGCTACATTGGAAGGTTGCAAAGTGTATCCTTCAATACGTACATGTCACCATCACCTTTGGGATTCGTTATGCAACATACTCTACATTGGATCTCATCGGATTCACTGATTCTGACTGGGCTGGCGATAGCACTGATCATAAGTCCACATTTGATTACTCACGCAGTCTTGATTTTGAGCCTATCTGTTGGTCAAGAAAGAAGCAGGCTACTATTTCTCTATCTTCAGCCGAGGCAGAGTACAGAGGGGTAGTTAACATAACCATTCAGGCTATGTGGCTACAACATTTTATCACTGAGTTGGGCATTCAATTTCATTGGTTGATCGTCATCTAGTATGACAACTAGAGAACTCTGAAGTTCTGTAGAGATCCAGTTTAGAGGCAGCAAACGAAGCATATCGAGATCCACATGCACTACATTTGGGACTAAGTACACGAGGCGATCCTTGACCTACAGTTATGTCCTTCAGCAGAACAAACTACAGACATCTTCACCAAGACCTTCACTGAGCAGAAGTTCCATTCTCTACGCAGTCGTCTTGGAGTGAAGTAAACAATTGCCTAGAAACTGTCAGTTCTTCTTTTTACATACATTTTACCTTGAGGGGGGATTTTTCCCATAAGGTTTTCCCTCTTTCCTCACTTTATTTCAGTGTATCTTTTGTATTTGGGTATCTAACATGGCCTCGTTGCCGAGACCCCTTCTTTATTTTCACCATAGTGATGTTCAGGGGGGGTGTTGGAGTTACTTCACACACAACTAGGATTTGTTTTTCCTAAGGTTTTTCCTATGTTTATTAATCATTATTCAGTCTCCTATATTTTAGGAAGAATATTCCTCTGGGGAGAATATTCTCTTCAGTTTTCACTTCAGTTTGATCAGTTGAGTGGAGTCTAGATGCTACATTGGTATTGTCACTGTGCAACATTGGGATCATCACCAGCTAATGTGCATTGTCCTTGGTATCATCACAAGGCTAGCACATTACCCATGATTCCATGAGCTACTCCTCACTTCACTCTATTTCAATTATTTAACTAAAGATTGATAGACTAGTTAACTCAGCTAGGTGGAAGTTCACTCCCGTAACTGCCCGAGAGAATAGACTAGGTGGCAGTTTACTCTCGTAATTGTTGGTGTGTGTCCAGATCACTCTAGACCACCACTATGGTGCATTGGATTCTCCTCCAGTGTGCATTGGTTGAGTTATACAAAGTATATCATGTGTAAATTATCATTCATTCATTTGGTTAATGAGAATTCTTCCATTCCTTCTCTCCTGCTTTTATTTTCTTCTATATTCTTTGCAACTGTGTATGTCAATTCCCAGCTAGATCTATTATGTACAGGTTCAACACATTTACATATTTGATCAATTAATGGTTTGATATAGTGATATTTGATGCACATGCTTAGGTGTCTTATTTATTAATTGGATTCACTTATCATGATGTTATGACTTTAGATCCTTGGACGGCGTGCTTGTTTGTCTTGGAAGAACAAGCCTAGATTGGGCTTCCATGGGGCTTGGAGCCCACAGGTGGATGCCAAGAGCTTGCATGCCGGATGAGGAAGATCAAACTTGAAATGTCTTGAATATGACTTGGACAATGTATCCTAGACCCCACATGCCAAATATTTTTCCTAGGAAAGGCAAAACTTCTCCTTTTTTAGCATGACATCATCTAGAGGGGTCAGGGCTTGGTGGTGAGGTGACATACATTGGCACTTGGATGTTTTGAAGGGGCTTGAGCCTTCATCATGAAGGTTKTTGGATGCTTGACATGTGGCTATGGGAAKCCTCTCTACTCTTCTCCATCACCAACAACCTCCTCCAAATTCCAAAATGTCCCCTAAAGGGGTGACATCCTACTAAAATTAGGGTTTTATTATGTGCAAAAGTGAATTTTAAATGAATTGTTTAATATTACTTTGTTAAAGGGGGCAAGATTAGGGTTGTTGACCCCTAGTCTTGTGGTTTTCCCCTTAATATGTGGACAAGTCACCTTGGTGACATTTTGTATAAATAAGAGATCATAAGATCTCATTTTAACATAAATCTCCCTCTTGTGAGAGGACTTGGATCTGAAATTTTTGCTACACTTGCCTATATTTGTCACTTGTGCACTTGTTTATGGCTATCTCTTGTGAATGGTTGATGGAGAAGTGAGGCGATAGCCTTGGAGGAGTGTTTTCTAGCTTTTATGGTGGATTATCTTAGCAGCTTTCTTGATTTTGGTATGGTCTTTTACTCTTATGCTATCATTTTTTCAAGTCAAGGATTGTTGTGATAGGAGCTAAGTGGGATGTAAGAGTATTTACACCCCCACTCTAGTCTACATCATTTATTGCTTAAAATTCATTGATGTTGCAAAGGTTTGTTTAAGGAAGTAAGAGGATTTACACCCCTCATTCTCAAACCCTAACTAGAGATACTTGCCTTGGGAAGTAAGAGGATTTACACCCCCAAGGAATTATCATCTCTAGTTCACTTATTTGACTCCATTAATCCAATAGTAAAGGCACTAGTCATCTATTTTTTGCATTGGAGATATAAAATCATTGCCTTGGGAAACGTGAATGTTTGTCTTTTGAAAAATCTCTTGCTTGGAGTTGGTTTGACACATTGAGAGGACTCTTCCCCTACTAGGGTGTCCCCTCTCTCCCAATACTTTATTTTCTGTTACAAACTTCAACCTACAGCCATTAAGGCTGCCTAACCCTAGCGAATAACCCATTCTTAACTCCTAAACTAACCCTAGACTAGCTCCTAAATTTTGAACACTAACTCTACTAACTAGGGCGCATATTTTGGGCTACTTGTTGGCATATTTTGATGGTGTAATTTGTTGATAAAATCCATTGAATGCTACAGCCATAAGGCTGCAATTTTCTGCAAAAAATACATGTTACAACAACTTGCTTTATTTAGCCTCAAAGTGCCATTTTTCAGTCATAATTAATTGTCTAATTAATTGATAATATTGTTGATTGATATTATGTTTTACATGATGATTTCAATGCCATACTTGCTGATATAAATTTTAATCTATTGCTGCAAATTAGGGACAAAAATCTTAACTTGTTGATCCATACTAACATATATCATTACAAGTTGGATTTTCTTGTGTCTCGGGCAGGTACAATCATTTGGGGAAGTATTATACCTTTGGAGCAACAAACAATTAACTTACAAGGCATATCTTCCCACATTTAAATCCGTTTACATTTGACCTCTAGGGGCTCCACTTCCATATCCATTCATCTACATCTCATCCCCCCTAGGGTCACTGGGATCGCCTCCCTTAGAGTGACCTAGTCACCCCTGAAGTGCGGGACCTACATCAAGGTGGCATTGGGTGTAGGATTCCCAAGTTGTAGCACTTGTTTTTGTAGTTGAGTCGGGCTTTGCCCAACCAACAACTTGTGCTATAACACCTCTAAAGCTACCATTCTCAAATCTTGTATATCAACCATGAAATATCCATATGTGGTTTTTATTGGGAGACGACATACCACTTTGTTCAAGGATAAAGAGAGAGCATGTGAAATAGAAGAAAACATAGCCTCCTCTCTCTTGCAAGAAGAAGAGTGTCTTAAAGAGAGTCTTCAGATTAATCATATTGATGACTTTATCTCACCAAACTTTCCCTTAGACGTCGGAACTTACCTACAAGAGGAACGGAAAAAAACATTTGAAAGGGTAGCTTGTCTCATGATCAATCTTTTATAAGAAGAAAGGGAGATAAATTTAGAAAAAACACCTTTCCCACCAAGTGATATCTTGGATTTCGAAAAGAGGTAAGCAACAAAATAAGCTGAAGAAAAGTTATCGCGATACATTCAACAATTTTTTGTAGAACCTCTCAAAGAAATAAAAGTTAAAATCATCAAAGGAGAAAAGAAAGTTTCTTCCCTAGATAGGAACAAAGATGAAAGTATTATGGGTCATACCAACATAAACCATCAGGTTCTAGAAGAAGGAATAGTCAACACCTTTATTTTGGCAAACTCCCTTTTCATTGATGAAGAAAAAAGGGAAGGATCTCGGGGTCTGGATTTTGATCATGCACACTCAAGCACAGGCTTGGGTGTAGGGATAGTCTTAAGATCACTAGATAATGAGACTACTCTTTTCTCATATAGACTCAATTTCAACTGCACCAACAACATTGTCGAGTACGAAGCCCTTATCCTAGGCATTAACCTCACCATCGATATGAACATCAAGACCCTACATGTAAAAGGGGATTCCAACCTAATTGTTTCACAAGTCAACAAGAAGTTCATTGCTAAAAACTTGAGGTTGAAACAGTATAGGGATGTTATATGGGATGTCATAAAGAAGTTTGACAAATTTTACATTGAGGCCATCCCAAGGGAAGAGAATCACTTCATAGACAACCTTGTTGTTTCTACTTCAACCTTGCAACTCTTCAAAGAAATCGGCCTTTACAATGTAGAAGTAAATTCCAGACCCTTGTTACCTAACAACTTAGAACATTGGCAAGTTTTCGATGATGATAGTCAACTTCTTCGTTTTCTCCAAAATGAGGGAGAGTTCTCTGAAGCCCAAATAAACCTATTGGGTGAGAGAGAAAATATTGAGATCATCAATGTAGTTGATGGACCCCTTCCTGAAGAAATCCTTCCTTTAGAGAACATTTTTTACCGAAATGATATGTATAAAGGGAAACCTTCAAACAAAATATGTGACGAGATTGTTGAATTCAACATTGGAACCGAGGAATCCCTGAAATTAATTAAATTTGGTGAAGGAATAATGGTTGATGAAAGGGAAAATCTTATTACACTTGTAAGAGAATTCAAAGATGTCTTCACTTGGTCTTACGAAGATCTAAATGCCTATCGAGAAGACATCATACAACACGTTATTCCCCTCATTGATGGTACAAATCCCTTTAGACAAAAACTCAAGAAGATCAACCCAAAGGTTGCCCCACAAGTACAAAAAGAGTTACAAAAGATGGTTGAGGCAGGAATACTCGAGCCTATCAGATATTCATCATGGGTATCTAATCCAGTTATTGTAAGGAAGAAAACTAGCGAAATCAGAATATGTGTATACTTTAGAAATTTAAATCAGGCTTCACTTAAGGACAATTATCCTCTACCAAATATGAAATACCTTTTGCAAAGGGTCATAGGTGTAGATATGATGTCCATGCTTGATGGTTTCTCATGATATAATCAATTTTTAGTAAAGAAGGATGATCAACTAAAAATTGCTTTTACTACTCCTTAGGGAACCAACAAGTATTTAAGAATTCCTTTTGGACTTGTTATAGAGTAAGTTGTAGGTTGGGAAAATCCTGACCCAACTACAAGGAAAGTACTACAACTTGGGAATCCTACACCCAATGTCACCTTGATGTAGGTCCCGCACTTCAAGGGTGACTAGGTCACTCTAGGGAGGCGATTCCAGTGACCCTAGGGGGAATGAGATGGATATGGATAGATATGTAATTAAATCCCCTATATTTCAACTCTAAGTGAAGTTAAATGTGTGGAATTAAGTCTTGGGAAGGTCCAAGGGTTGCCAAGTATGTTGAGTAACCTGTAAATGGTGAAATACCTGCCCGAGACACAAGAAAACCCACTTTGAAACGATGTATGTTAGTTGGGTCAGAAAGTTAATCTTTTTGTCTCTAATTTGTAGCAATATATAACAGTATATATCAGCAATATAATGTGCTCAATAAATTCTAGAGATCAAGTAGAAAATACAAGAGAAAGACTAGTTAATGACTAGCTAAACTTAAGATGAAAAAACAGTATTCTAGCATAAAAAGATAAGATTGTTGTAAACACTTGTCAGCAGCAAATTATATCATTCTTATGGCTGTAAAATTCAATATATTACAGCAAGAAAATCAGCCACTGAAATCCCCTCAAACTTTTCCAAAAGGTGTGTTAGACCAACAAGAATAAGTGTGCAAACTTTGAGCAAAATCTAATGGTTGATAAGGGAGTTATTCAAGCAAATGAGTTAGGGTTTCTGCAGCCCTAATGGCTGAAGATGTAATTTTATAAAAGAAGAAAGAAGTATCCCCTTGATGGAGATGCCTTAGTGGTTGTGAGGTGCCCAAGGCACAAGGAATACAATCCACTTTGCACGAAGTAAAAATGACCAAAAATCACGTTTCCCAATGCAATATTTTATTTCTCCAATGCAATAATAAATGACTAGTGCTCTTAATTATTGGGTTCATGGGTTCATGAAAATAAAGAGCTAGAGAAAATAACTCCTTGGGGGTGTAAGCCCTTTTACTTCCCTAGGCAAGTTTCTCTAGGTAGGGTTTAAGCTAAGAGGATGCATGCCCTTATACTTTTCTTAGCAAACCCTTGTTTAACCAATAACATGAAGCATAAAATGATGAAGACTATGGTGGGGGTGTATTCCCTTATACTTCCCACCTAGATCCTAGCACAATAACCTTGACTTGAAACAATTGATAGCATGAATGTAAAGACCATACCAATTCAAGGAAAAATGACAAAATAATCCACCACAATAGCAAGAGATAAGCCTTCCAAGGATAGTGCATCACTTCCATCAACAGATAACCATAAACAAGAGCCAAGAGAAAAAAAGGTAGCAAAAATTTCAAACCAATACTTCTCAAAATGAGGGGGATTTATGTTAAAATGTGATCTTATGATCTCTTATTTATACAAAATGTCACCAAGGTGACTTGTCCATAAATTACAGGGTAAACCACAAGACTAGGGGTCAACACCCTAATATTCTCCCCTTTAACAAAGTAATATTAAAAAATTCATCTAAAGTTTCACTTTTGCACAAATAAACCCTAATTTTACATGGACGTCTCCCCTTTAGGGGACGTTTTTCCACTTAGAAGAAGTCGTTGGTGTTGGAGAAGCATGGGTAGGCCTCCAAAGGCCACATGTAAAGCATCTAGATAATATCCTCATGGTGAAGGCCCTCTTCTCCTCAAAACTTCCATGTGTAAATGAGTGGCACCTCACCACCAAGCCCTAACCCCCCTAGCTGACGTCATGCCTATAGGAGTGATGTTTTTCCTCTCCTAGGAAAACATTTTGGCATGTGGGGGCTAGGCTATGTCTTCCAAGTCAATCTCAAGGCCTTCCAAGTCTGATCTTTCTCATCTGGCATGCGATCCCTCGGCATCCAATCTATGGGATTGTAGCCCCATGGAAGCCCAAGATAGGCTTGTTCTCCCAAAACTATCCACCAACTAAGTCCTGCAAAGACAAATGAGCACACCCTCCAAGGATATCAAGTCATGGCATCATGATAAGTGAATCCAATAAACAAATGAGCCACCTAATCATGTGCATCAAATATCACTATATCAAACAATTAAATGCTCAAAGACACTATGTGACTTGTCAAGCTTGAATATGGTAGGGTTGATGAGGTGTCCTATTAAGTAGATCTTGCCCTAGGTCAAGGAGAGTTTCCAAGAGATCCCTCTCTAAACCATGTAAAGTGGATGAAGTGGTTGGGGTCAAGACTCAATGGGCATAGGGCTCATGACATACAAGAGGTCGTAGTGTCTCATTCATGGGTGCCTTTGTAGAGGGTGTGTGGTACCTTCGTCAATGAAAATTTTCCAATCCCATCGATTTCATTTTATTTTCCTTTCTTTGTATTTTCTTTCAATGTAGCATAAGTAGAGGTTGAAGGTCACTGCCCTGGCGTGGTGACCAAATGATGGAAATGTCACCCACAAACACCTAGTGTAAATGAGAAGGTTGGCTCGTGATGAGACCCCCTTTCTCTCAGCCATGCAACTGAGAGCCATTACCCTGGTTTGGTGACCAGATGATGGAAATGGCATACCACTAGATATTTATGGACGTGATAGGTTGGCTCATGATGAGACCTCATATCCTTCAACTAATCTTTTAAGCATTCTTTATTATATTGTGGGTCCCTTTTATTCAAAGATAAGAGCTTCACTTCTTTCTTGGGTGATCCCTGGGCAAAGCATTTGGAAGGTTTATACAATGCTTTTATCTTTTAC
>SNQJ01S0013692.1:44567-69877 GCA_010110895.2 Picea sitchensis | reverse complement strand
ATGATGGAAATGGCATACCACTAGATATTTATGGACGTGATAGGTTGGCTCATGATGATACCTCATATCCTTCAACTAATCTTTTAAGCATTCTTTATTATATTGTGGGTCCCTTTTATTCAAAGATAAGAGCTTCACTTCTTTCTTGGGTGATCCCTGGGCAAAGCATTTGGAAGGTTTATACAAGGCTTTTATCTTTTACCCAGGATCAATCCCTTTGGGCCTTCATCCCCTTCTTCCCATAGAATGAAGGACAACCCCTCCTTGGGTCAATACACCCAAAAATCCCAACCGAGAAGGAAATGGAGGGGAATAATGATGGAAAGTGGTAAGTATGGTAAGGAACGATACGATGGCTCTTTAAAAGAGTTCCTAGTAGTAAACCCATCCCTAAGGAAGACCACTTACTAGGACAGAATGTCAACCACCAAGGTGAAGCAGGGAAAAATCCATAATGTCTAAGCATATATCATGAAATCTAGAGCAATCTAAGATACAACATACTCAATTGGATTAAATATTGAAATGATGTTCACCATAATATTGAATTGCACGTCATGGAGCAAGACCCACTGCCTTCCAGAAGCCAATTGATGTGGTGGATGCCATCTGGAAATATGTGACCATCTGTGGTGGTGAGAGGGGTTTCCATCTGTGCAAAAGGGTATTGTTGGTCATGTATTCTCTCGTCACTCCATATCAGCAACCTAAGGGCCTCAAGCCATAATCTCCTTAGTTATCCAAAAAATGGGGATAACATCTGGCTCCTACTTGGGGACATGTGCTCGTCGTAGAGTGCATGAGAACCGTAGCATCTCCTGGTAGACCTGTGTCTACAAGGAAATATAAAAATTTCAAGTCCAGGATGGCCTACTTATCCTTGTTCTCATATGATCATAATCAAAACCAACTAAGCTAAAAAAAGAAAATTTTGACATTTTTTCAAAAATTTCTAAACTAAGCATGAAATCAATATGCAAGTAGAGAAAAATGAAAATGAAATGCATCTAAACTAGTATGAGCAATGAAGATGCAAATGCAGGGAATCAAAATGAATTACCTACTTACCTGGGGCATGGGCCCTGAAGAAGTCATGTGACCTGGATGTGAGGTTGGAGAAGAGACCCATCTATCGGTAGTGGCATCTTTCTCTCGTCTAATGCCATCAGATAGTACCTTTCTTTGTCAGACTTCTTCCTGATCATGTAAGGGCCAAGCCAAGAATTGTTGTCTTCTTGGCCATATATGGGCTTTCCCTTTCTTTTGTCCCACATGAGCACAAGACTTCCTTCCTTTCTTTTGTCCCACATGAGCACAAGACTTCCTTCATTGAAATTGATGCAAGGTGTCTTCTGATCATATGGAAGCTTTGTGTGGACTGTTTCTTTGAAGATTTCTTCATGTTTCTCATCTTCTTCTTGCATAATATGAATAGACCTTAGCTCCTTCCCATGGTACTTTGTATTCCTCTTTTTATCTTTCCATGGGAGAAACACCTCTATGGAATCTTCCTGCATGAAGGGTAAGTCAGATGGATCATACTCAACAACTTGTGGAGGCATATCATAGTAGTGTTCAATGACATAGTTAGGGCCCCTCAGATCCATCACATGTGTATCTTTCTTTTCCTTGTTTTGTAAGATCTCATACATGCCATCGACCATGGGAATATATGCATGTGTAAGGTTCATGCTAAGGAAACCTCCACGGGCTGAGGACCAGGTCCTTGACAAGAGCATCCCCCAGGCATCTAAAACATCGATAACCAATATGTCCATTAGGACGCTAATATGTGGAAAATATATCAAAAATACCTCAACGTCTTCACACACCCCCAAGATCTCAACTATTCTTGAATCAATACCATAAACATTGCCATAAGGTTAAGTTGTCTCAAAACCAAGTTGATTCATTACCTTCAATGACATGACATTTGTTGAGGCTCGTGAATCAAGCATGCAGTTGTTCAAGCGGAGGCCATTCATGCCTAATGAAAGATAGAGATGAAGGTTCTTGTCTCTTGGTCGATCGAGATACATAGTATTCAAAATGATGGGAGGATCCTCCTTCTCGGTTGGCACCTGTAATATCCTCAAAATTTCCCTTTTGACAAAAGGTATCTTACACATCTCTATCACTGGGACCATCATATTCAGTTTTCCAAACATTCTTGCAACATCTATATTCAACTGAATGTCATATGTAGGAGTTGGCTTAGGAAGCAACTCACATACCAGTGGTGGAGGTGGTGGAGCAACCTTTTCTGCTGATGGAAGAAGAGTATCAGGCTGTGATGGAAGGGCTGAAGCAATTTTTAATCTGTATGTTAGAATTTCCCTCCTCCTTAATTCCTTCTTCTGATCATTTGTCAATTTATTTAAGGTTTGGAGTCTCCCATCTCTTTCTCCTATTATTCTGGCTTCATTAATCTGTTCTTCGGTAAGTTGTTCATCATTGAAATTGCAAATCATGAAGTTTATATCGTCGGGATAATATTCGTCTCGTCTAGGGCACTCATCTTCTCTATGGGGTTATTAGCATGGGAGACACCAAGCTTCTATATCAACTATCCCAATAGGTTTCAAAGTATTTGGGGTCTTTGCCTCTTGTTGAGGTCTTGGTTTCCAAACGGTGGCATCTCTGTTGTCTAGAAAACTGAGGTCTGGGAACGGATTGATTTACTTCCACTATAGTTAATGGGTTCATAAGTTGATTCTTCACCTAAACAAACTGAGTATTCATTCGGTCTATCTTCTAAGTCACGAGAGAAATCGGATTAGGAACAGTATTGTTGGAAACCTCCATCCTTGATTATGTCTTGTTACGAGGATACTAAAAACATTCTATTTTTTAATCAAGGAGATTCTCTTCAATGTCAATAATAAACTCTTTAGACTCTACCAATGATGTGGACTTTTTATCTTTAAGAATATATCGAAACTGCCCTTCAAAAGCATTAATGTAAAGGAAAGGAACTAATGATGTTGTAGGATGGTAATCTATTGGAATTTGACTATACAATATGTCAAATCTGGAAATGAATTCCTTTACCATTTCATTCTCCTTTTTCTTTATTTGATTGAACTAAGTCCCAAGTGTCCCACCATATGCTCTTGAATAAGTTGGAAAAATCATCATAGGACGTGATATGATTATCAAGGAGTCCTTTGAACCAATCAAGGGATTCTTCAGTCAACGACAAAGAAAATAATCTCATGGCCACATCTTCATAATCAATACCTCCATTGTCCACATCTCGGCTGGGTGTATGAGATTTTGTAGGGTGTCTTTTGAGCAGGCTGGGTGTATGAGATTTTGTGAAAGAATCTAGGGGTATAATGTGCAGTTGACCAAGGAGTTTGACTTGAACTTTAATGGTGTCAATACAATCATTGCAAAGTCACCTTTCCAGTATCAGAAGAGACCATATCAGCTGCCACAAAGATTCCCATACAAGGATAGAAATGGTTTAAAGGTATGCCTCTGGAGCTTATGTTTTATATTGATTTTCGCAAGCCTCAGTACAAAAAGAAAAAATTTGGTGCCACTATCCTCAGGGAGTATATTTTGGAACCCTATGAGGCGTTGTTGAGAGTAATCCAAAGGTATTTTACTTGTGAGGGTAGGTTTGATAGGTTATATCAATACCACATAAGGCTCCTCATGCATTTCACAGGGAAAAGCCCCTTAAACGTACCCTTTTATCTATATAGAAGCCTACAAAAAATGGCAGACAAATTCCAAGCAAGGGTTGACCAACTTAAGAGAAGCCTGTTCCATTTCTCCTTGGTGGAGTTGTTAGTAGTTGAGGAGCTAAGAAAGCTAAACAAGGACTGGGATTCCTTCTTAACTTCAGCAAATATTTGCCTGGATCCCAAAGGAGATACCCCCTTGTCTGCTAAAATATTGGCCTGTAACAGCTCAGGTGAAAAAGGAAGAAGTGTTGCAGAAAAGGGAAAAGTAAAAGAGGTTGAGGGCTCATCACCTAGCCAGCTAATTCTAAATAAGGGTAGGAGGATATAGTTCATTGATGAGCCAAAGGAGACATAGACACCCAACAGACCCACCACAAGGTCAACTACTAGAAGGCTTCCCACACCCACAGTGTAGACAGAATTTGTTGAGGTTGCAGCTCAGGAGATGGATGAAGAATAAGGTAAATCAGCAGAGAAAGACTCAGAGTTTAGGGGAATGCAACAACAACTCAGAGAGGCTCAACATGTGATAGCTCAGTTTTACCAAGAGAATAGAGGATTAAAAAGGAAGCTAGGTGAGAAATATTTTGAAGAACAAAACAAGGCAGAGTCCAAGAATGAAAGATCAAAGGGGAAGGAAGTCATGCAAAGCCCTAAGAACACAGTCTTATCCAAACCTACAACACTTATGACAAGATCCTCAATGAGGAAGAACAATTTAGAGATACAAGGAAAGCTAGAAGCAAGTGAAAGACCTCATACTTCACCCACAGAAGGAGAAAAGAACATAAGATGGCTTAATAAGTAGTTAAGGGAAGCTCAATATCAAATTATCAAGCTCAGGGAAGAAAAGAGGATATCAGATGACAGAGCCATGAAACACTTTAAAGAATGCAAACCAGCCAAAGAAAATGCACGTGCAACCCTTTCCAATGCCCAGTCAAAATTGAAAAGAAATGAAACCCTGTTCAGGCAAGTGGGAAATTTGAAGGTACGAAACTTAACACTAAGGAAGGAAAACAAGTATCTTAAACAAAAGATACAATTGAATGATGAAACCAGAAGAAGACTAGAACTAATTGCAGAAGTAGCATAAATATGATTGAAGAAACTTCACATTTTTGTATTTTTTGGGTATGTGATCAATCATAAGTTTTGTCATAAAGGTTGTGGGAAACATACATTTGATATTGGAGAAAAGTTTTCAAAAGGGTGACAGCATAAAACTTTTCCTAGGCACAGATGCTCTTTTGACTGGTAAACTGTCATACACAGCACTTGCGTAGCGAGTCCTCGCTATGCAAATGTTGTAGGCACACATGATTAGCAAGAACAATGGGACATGATTGGCATATGAGTGTTGAAGCAAATACGGGTCCCCAGTCGCTTGTTGCCACCTGGATCTACATGAATTACAACAAAAGGATTTTTCTACACAAATGTTGTAGGTAGCACTTGCGCAACAGTAGTTCCAGTTTGTTACGCAAAGGTGGAAGAGTTGTCCAGCAATGCATAGGATGACTCGAGATTCTTTCCAAATGCACCCGATGAATCATCAACAATGGCATATTCAAATTTTGCTTAGATCTATGATTGTATAAGATATTTTTTGTTTTTGCATTTTATATGGTCAAACGAATTTACTATTTTTAGTAAAGTTGTTTAGGATTTGTTCTCTTTCAATGCAACCAAATCCACCATTGTAGGCAGCAATAGTTCGACTCCTAGTAGCCTAGTGTGGTAATAGGCTCTTATATATTTGATCACTTTTCATGTAAAGGGGGCGATTTGGCAAAAGTATAGATATTTTGATCCTCGTTGTAATTTTCTCTAAATATGAAAGAAATAAAATGCAGAAGTCCTGAACTTTTTATGAAAAAGACTCTAATGGTGGTGATCTGAAGTCTGTATTATTATCCTTGTATGTACTTCTTGTGTCCTTACTTTCATATTCATTTTCTTCTGTTTAAATTGGATATTTAAAGGGTCGAGAATCCATCTAATGGTGCTTTAGACTCAAGTGATTCAAACTTTGTTTCTCTTCTTAACTATCTCAGAATTCATCTTTCATGGTGCTTTGATCCTATTATGTGTTTCTTTTCCTCTTCCACCCTACACTACCAAACTCAAAAATGAAACTTCATCACCTTATTTAGTCTTTGTTCCCCTGGGAAGTTCTACCTACCAATCATTGTTTTCATTCGTTTTCATGGGTTGACTCCATAGCCCAAGAGATACCATACCTCCTTCCCAAAAAAACTTGAAAAAACTACCTCAATCATCTAAACCTAGCCATCAGTTCAAAAAAAATCTATCTATCAAAGATCAAGTCTCAAAGAGAGCCCTCTCTAGATTGGAAGGTCTAGCTTCCAGTCTTAAAGTTGATTTGTAGGTTACCTTTGTATATTTTTTCTTCATCCCAACGATTAAATACTTAGTATTAACATCTCCAATGGGTCGACGACACTTCATCTCCAACAACGAAAGTGGTAGACCAGGCCTAGATTATGTAAAATATATGCATCCAAACCAGAGAAAAGAGTTGTGAACTTGTGGTTACGAGGCCATACAAATTCATCTGCTAGTGTATCCTGAAGGACAAGTTTGTAATCTTGAGTGGCGAGGGTTGAGTCGACTGACTTTACATAGTCCATTGCCTAATGTCAGGATTCTTCCTATAGGTAATTCTGCAAATATTCTCTCATAAACACATTGTGTAATGCCTTAGTTCCTTAGCCAATAGTTTCTCTAAACATAAGAACCAACAATCCATCTTGTCATGCATAATCATTTTTTCACACTACATAACAATTATATTTTCCGCACTGCTGACAGTGTCCTATGTCCAGGTGATCGATCTAGAAATTTATAGTTTACATGATATTATCTAGTGCCCACTATCAACTGACCCAGTGACTAGTGAGTAGAAGTGAGAAACATAGAAGTTAGAATAATCCCCAACATGCTACAACAATGAGCAGTGGCACTGAGCAGACTTCAGAGCAGGTGTATTTTTTTATTTTTATCAACACATTTTTTATGTTATTTTTATCATTGTATAATTTTAATTTTTAGAACTCAAAACTTAGAAGTTAGAAGTAGAACCCTCTCCTTTCAAAATTCAATTTTAAAATCTAATTGTTGTAAACAAAAAATTAAAAATGCAGAACCTTCATTCAGTCATCAATGACACCTCCAAAATCTACAGTTGAGGCATGGAAACATGTCAAGAAAGAGGGGAACGGTCATATCTGTCAAATGTGTGGACATAACTTCAGTGGATCTTTAACAAGAGTAGTGAACCACCTCCTTAGTATTAGTGATGGAAGTGAAGGTGGTGTGGAAGGATGCACAAAGATATGTGATGAGCATAAAGATGCAGTGCAGAAAGACTATGAGAAATCAAAGGTAGAAAAGGGAAAAAGTGTCATGAAGAGGTAGAGAATTGAAAGCGAGATTGCCATGTCTTCCTCAAACACCATTCATTCTTCATCAAACATCAGTGGCTCAAGTTCTGCCCCGAAAAAATACGTGGAACCAAAACATTATATCAATTTTGGAAACCTGTTGAAAAACAAGAAATTGATAATGTTGTTGTTGAATTTTTATGCATGTGCAATTCCATTCAATATGGCCAGGAGTCCATATTTTAAAAATATATTGAAAAATTACATTGATTTTGGAAAGGGATATGTTCCTCCTATATATGAGGCTTTAAGGACCACTTTTCTTAGCAAAACAAAGGACAGAGTGACAAACAAGCTGGATGAGATTAGACAGTCTTGCAAGCATACGAGTTGCACGATTTTGAGTGATGGTTGGTCAAATTTATGTCATCATCCATTGATCAATGTGTTGGTTTATTTCCCTCAAGGGGTATATTTTTTGAAAGCAATTAATGCAATGGATGAAGTGAAGACAAAAAAAATTATTTTCAGAATTTTGGATGAAACAATTCAAGAGGTTGGGGAGAAAAATGTTGTCCAAGTTATCACAGATAATGCCTCAAATTGTGTTGGTGCAAGAAAGATGATTATGGAGAAGTACACAAGCATTTATTGGACCCCTTGTGCAACTAATTGCTTGGATTTATTGCTTCATGATTTAGCCAAATTTCCATGGGTCAATGAGACAATTCGCAAAGGAAAAACAATTGCAAATTTTATCATCAACCATCGTCTCACTTTGAGCATATGCAGGAAAAGTGCAACTAGAGAGTTGTTGAGGCCTTGTGATACACGGTTTACCACATTTTACATTACTCTTAAAAGAGTTGTTGAGGAAAAAACAAGACTAAGAGTTGTTTTATGTAATGAATGGGAGAGCCCTCACCTTTCAAAAGAATCGAAGGGAAAAATGTGGAACAAATAGTGCTCAACAATAGATTTTGGGAAAATGATGACAAAGTTTTAAAAAAGTATAATCCAATTGTTAATGTTCTTCGCATGGTTGATGGTGACAAACCTTGTATGGGTTTTATTTATGAGGGCATGGATCATTGCAAGGAATCCATTGCAAGTGCTTTTGATAATGTGGAAGCTAATTACCAGGAGATATGGGAGGTAATTGATCAAAGATGGAAGATGATGCATAGTCCTTTACATGCAACAACATGCTATTTAGACCCTAGATTGTTTGGAATATCAAGACATCGGGATGAAGAAGTCATGAGTGGACTTTATGAGGCTATTGACAAGCTACTTCTAGATCCATCAATTGCATATTTAGATAGATCTCAGTCCAGGGCATATAGATTAGAAGAAGGGGTATTTGCAACCAAATCAACAAAGTATGATAGGAATAAAGTTGTTGGAGCAATATGGTGGGAATTTTATGGATTAGGGACCCCAGAATTACAAAATTTTGCAATTTGTGTCTTGAGTTAGGGATCAAGTGCATCAGCTTGTGAAAGGAATTGGAGTTCCTTTAACCATATTCATTCCAAGAAAAGAAATAGATTGTTATTTGGAAAATTAGAATATCTTGTTTATGTTTGCAGTAACTTGCAGTTGGATTTAAAGAATGTGGCTAAAGAATCATCCAATTCTTCTACTCCATGGCTCAGTCCTATTCCAGACACATCAGGAGATGGAGATAATCTTGGCATTGAGAGTGATAGAGCCTCAACTATTGTTGAATTCAGTGGTGATCATGCTTCTAGTGGTTTTACTGCCCCTAGTGATCTTGATGACATAGAGCTTTTTTATGTAACAAGTAGGCCATAAGAACATCAAGAATGAAACTTGTGTTCTTGTTCTAGTTTTCTTTTTGCATGCTCACTTTTCAAAAACTTTTTAATGTTATGTTCATGTCTTTAATGCTACATTTCAAACTTTCATAAACATGTTTTTAGATTTTAAACAAGATGATGTGTTTTTAAATATATATGTTTCATGATTAATCATGTCGGCATGTTATTTTCATTTCTATCATATGTGTTATAAACTTATAATGAGAGTATCGAATTTTATTATATACATTTTTTATTTTTTCAAATTTTGTACTATGTCGAACTTAATGCCGAATTTTGTCTCCAAAATTTTGACTATCAATTTTTTGGCGAACTTCAAGCTCATCAAATTCAAACATGAACCAGGTGACTAAGCTTACAAAGAGAACAATATTTACAAAGCTAACAAAAAGGAATATACATTTAAATTAATTAAATTTCTATGAAAACTTTTCTAAAATGATTTTAGAATGTTATATTATTATTTGAAAATGGAAAAGTTAGTGACTTATGGCAAAGTTTATGAATTTGTTACATTTTATGAAATTGTTCACATATTTAGAAGCAACATATACATTCATATTTAATATGAATTTTTCTTCATATTTAATATGAAAAATGTCTTGAATGTTCTTTTATATATTAAACAATATATTGTAAGTTATTTTAATGAATTATGGAGGAAACAATAGCTTGTAGTCGAGTTAGTTTAGTAAGAAAAATGACTCCCCACCAAACAAAAGAACATAATATGGTTGACATGGGTGTTTCAAGAATTGAAAACACTAGACCACATGCCTTTGATATTGCTAATGATTGTTGATATTTCCTTGAATTCTTAGAAGGAAGGAACGATAAGCATACAATTGTATTGTTACTAGGAAAAAAAAGTATAACATAGTAACTTGTTGGTTTCATGTTAGAAGAATTTGATTAAAATAAATGATGAATATTGAAAAAAACAGTCAAACATGGCAATCTATTGGTTTCATTTCAGACGATTTTGAATAAAATTAAAAAAGAATAAAAACAATGACCTATTGGTTGTAATGTCTGAAGTGGAATTTGAACCCATTCCCTCACAATTAAGGACCGAAACTTGAATTTGGCACCTTAGACCACATGGCCACTTGACAAAGAAGAAAATATGTGCAAAGCATGGGATTTTAGTTGTGCATTGTGGTAATCTTTTGGGGTCTTTTTTTTAGGATCTTTTGATGCAGATAGGAAGAATATGGACAAGATGAGTAGCAGTTCAAAACAAATGTGTTTAGGTGTGAGAAAGGTTTTGGAAAGGAAAGGTATTATTGTAAGAAATAATGGTGAAGTTCGACCTTCTAAACTTGGGAACAACACACCCAAACTTGCCACTCTTCCAACCTCCATGACACCTCATTCTCATTATACATACTCCATCAAAATCCTCACTCCCCCATGTTCATAAAAACACTTGGGCATGCCATAACAAGACCAACCACACCAACACCTATTAGAACACCACCTACAACTCCCAAAACAACTACATGTGTCCTGGATCCCCCTACAACCCATGTAACTACTACTCCCACAACCCCCACAACCACCACCCCTACTGTATCAGGGACTTCGAGCTTTTGTGTGGCCAAGGGAAATGTTCTAGAAAATTCATTACATGTTGCTTTGGATTACACCTGAGGTGCTAGAGCTGTAGACTATACAGTCATATTGCAAGGAGGTCAATGTTATTAGCCAATAATAGTTGCAACCCATACTTCCTATGCATTCAACAATGTTTTCCTTTAGTGGGCTAGCAACAGTTGGGAATGTCAACAGCAACATTGTTGCTAGTGTAACTATGGCCTTCTTAGCACAATTTCATGCAGTGAACATCCTTAATAGACTATAAGTTTTGATTATAAATGTGGCAACCATGTTGTGCCAGGTTGGGATGCCTTCAACAATCTCTAACCTATTTGATATTTATGGCACTAATTATGGAAACTTATGTATGACTAATCCAGAGTGTTTTAATATTTTAAATCATTTTCATTTGAAATCTACCATGTCCAAGAAATGTGATGTTGTTGTGGTGGACATAAAGTTTCCTTCTTTTTCATTATCTATTTTAGTCGAGTTTTGGATTAAAGTTGTGCATGGTGTTGCTTGCTTTTTTTTTTCTCGATTACCTATTTTTGGTAGGATTTAGTGGCCAAATCGTGCTTTTAAACATCATACTTTCATTTAAGGCACATGGAATAGGTGATTATAGTTTACTGAAGAGTACAATGTGTCTTCTGATCGATTTAAATATGACATTCATGGGAAAACATGAAAGTGTTTTCAGACGTTTTAATTAATTTCATCAGTAATTCTGATAAAGTAAAGAGGAATCCAAGAATTCATGGATTCTCCCATGTCTGTGTTTTTAAGCATGAGCCATAATCAAATATCAGTCTTTAGTCAAGATTTCGTTGAATAAATTGAATATTGAATGCATAAATATGTGCTTGATGTTGAACTAGTGTTGTGTTGTATGGGTTAGACAAAAAAAAAAGATTTTGAAAACAAATTCCCCCCAAATTGTTTCAATAAATATAATTTTAGTAAAAGCCTATAGGTATGTTTTTCATTAAGTATGAACTAACTTTAACACTAGAATCAATAATGAAATATTAGGTTTCGATATGATATGCATGTTATTCGTTAGAAGTTGTAACACCCATGTTTCCCCCAACTTGTAATTAATCATTAATCATGATCCTCATGCTATGGCATGGGAACAATGTAAATGTATTATTATTCGAATTTCCAATAACTGACTGTGGGGGTGAAGCCTTGAAAGTACTATCCATGATATCACTAGAGGAAAGAATGTGAAAACTATAAGAGATCAGTTAATAAGAAAAGGACTGGTGGTTGAACTGTCAACTACCCCATGAATGGAAGCATGGTCTAGTTGTAGAATGTTAGCTTGAAGTACCACAGGGTCCTACAGACCCAAACTGACCCAAGTTTCCTTCTAACAAAAAGAACTGGATAGGAAGGATAACCTTCCCAAGGAGGGGAAGGGGTAGGAGGGAGCTCTCCAACTGAGAACGAAGAGAAGGTCGCGAGCTTGATGCCGAGGGAGCATCTGATAAATCTCGTCGAGGCCGTGACAGAGAGAGAAATCTCAGAGAGTGTGCAGAGAACAGGACCTGAGCAGAAGGTCACGAGCTTGATGTTGAGGAAGCATCTAATAAACCTCACAAAAGATGTGAAAGAGAAAGGATCGTTGAGAATTGGCATAAATTCCCTGGTGATATCATGGCTTGTCACGAGGGTGGCCAGAGCACTAAGAATGAATGACTCTGAGCCTATGGTTGGGTGGAAAGGTGAACACCCACAGTCAGTGAGTTGGCTGCAACCTGCAAAAGATAAGTATACTCATACTATGTGTAAGTTGAGTTGTAACTATGAAATAAAGTTGAATACCTTGTGAATGTTCAGGGNCTCTGAGCCTATGGTTGGGTGGAAAGGTGAACACCCACAGTCAGTGAGTTGGCTGCAACCTGCAAAAGATAAGTATACTCATACTATGTGTAAGTTGAGTTGTAACTATGAAATAAAGTTGAATACCTTGTGAATGTTCAGGGATGTGTATGTTTTCTTGATGGTTAGACCGTGTCCCTTTTATTTATGCTCTATTTTGTATTTAGGCAAGTAATAAATTATATTGTTCGAACATGACTTGTACTCGTAAATGCTTGAGCCCTGTGGTGGCTTAAGTTAGACCAATGAATTGCGAGTTCGTCGACCTTGGGCACAGTTTCACGTGTGCATGTCAACACTCCTAGTCGTTCTAAGTCTCCTCTAAGAAGGAGTCTATTAACCTTGAGAGAGAGGTAGTGCATGTATGCATCGAGTCCCTGCGAGGCGGGAAGAGACCGAGAACCTCTTAAGTTCTATAGTTGACGAATGAATGCGAGGGGTGCATGGAAGATTCTTCTAAGGGTTAAGTTTAGGAGATGAATGTGAGTCATTCATCAGGAGGAAAAATGATCTCAATCATCAAATCGACCTAAGGATCCACTGGAGTTAATGGATCAAACATCATTCGTTCGATTAAATTGATCGTTGGGAATCACTGTAGAGCGCAAAGGTGAAAGTAACGGACGTGCTAGTTCACGGTCTGCAATCAACCAACGTCGTTGATCTCATCTAGTTGGAGGACCAATGATCATGATTAAAAAGAGTGAGGCGAGCACTTTTCAGATTACGTAGATTGAACTCTACGATAAAGAGCGAGCACATTGGGGTTCCGCAATCACTGTGAACCGTCGTTCTGTGAACAAATTGGTGTTGGTCAGATCTCGACCGTGAGATCTGAGGTATGTTGAAAGACAATCAGACTAGAATGACGAGGTGCAGTGACACCATACATGGTGACATGGATTTAAGCTTGACGATCCATGTGTCATCTGGACTCATTCGTATCACCTACCCCATAGAACCTTTGGAATGTGACACGTGTCATCCCAAGTGAGGGCACGTGTCACCCCTGAACCATCTACGTGTCAGACCCTGGTATGTGCCCACTTAGCCAACGTGGTTAGTGAAGGGACTAGAACTCAAGGAGTCTAGGACTTCGGGACTCCAGAGGATTTGGGGTGTAGTATTGTAGAGAGTCCAAAGGGACCCAAAGTTACGATGTCTGAAGTCCATCTAGACCGTAGATCCAGAGGAGGATACGTGATAGTAGATCGGAGAGTCCAGGAGGTAAGAGATCTGGAAGATTTGTGTGCAACAAAGTGCAAACTTTGTGAAGTTGCGAAGAGTGGAGTAGATCTAGACCGTCAGATCCAGAAAGACACGCAACAGAGATCTGTGTACTCCAGGAGAAAAGCACTTCGGAGTAAAACGTGAGTAGTGAAGCCAAAAATCTCGAAGCTCGAACTGCCGAAGTAAATCGCGGTCATCGATCTGAGAAGGACACGCATCAACAGATCACGTAATTTGGAGAAGTGAGCAAGGGAAAGGAGGAGTGGTTGATCGAAAGTCATCCGAAGCTCCAAAAGGTAAGAAGCTAAAACCTTGACCATCAATTGCATGGACACGTGGTGTCATCTCCGTCACTTCGGAGGTAGAGCAGTTCGGGGAAAAAAAGGAGTGAAGTCTCGAAGGAAAAAAGTCTTGAAGTGCCGAAATCCATCGGAACCGTTCATTGGAGAAGGACACGTGGCACTTGATCTGTAACTCCAGGTATGGAGCACTTTGGAGGAAAGAGGTGTTTGGAACACTCAGAACCGTTGAAGTCGGAGTCCCAAAGTAAATCTCAACCGTTGGTTGTGAAAGGAGTGTGGACCATAGATCTAATCCGTGTGTGTTCGTGAGTCCAGAGTTCGACAGATTTGGAGTCAGGTGTGTTGAGAACACCCGAAGTTTCGAAGTGTGCGAGAATCATATTGAGTCGGACCCATGTGGAATTCATGTGGTCTCGACCAATGAACACCCGAGGAACTTGGGAGAGGTATATCTACCAGTTCTGAGCTCAGTTTTGAGAATGGAGATCGTGGTTGGAAAGCTCGGGACAAGAAGAAGGTGATAGAAACCTTGAATGGAGGAATTGAGATAGTTAAGGAAAAATAATTTATGATGCCCCACCCCCTTAAAAGAGCACTTAGGGGTTGGGTGTGTTACAAATTGGTATCAGAGCATGGCAACAACACTTGACCTGCTTAGGCTCATGCACGAGCCGTATGAAAATATTTTTGGAGGACTTTAAGGGGTAACACCCTATCTTACTGCATTCCTAAGAAGCTTAGTAAACCTCTACTGAAGAGAGGAATGAGATATTTTATTATTGATAGATGGTTTGGAAATTTGCACTATATGTTGCTAATGTTCCCAAATAAAGAGGTCGACTTCAATCTGCAATCGTATGTGTTGTTGCATAGACATAAGGTTGGATTACCAAGGCTAGGATGAGCATGTTGAGAATATTACTGCCAAACGAAAATCGCCTGCATAAGTCCCTTGAGTAGAAGGATGCAAATTTAAAAATTCAGTTAGGGTTTTACCCCAATGACTTTGAATCATACTAGTTTATGGCAAAGGAAGCCTGCTAGTTCTTTTCGAAAATGATGGCCAATCCTACAGGAATGGGATTATGCTGAAGAACACTAATATTTAAACTAAAATAGCAATTTGAATGGATGGAAAGGATCTGTAGCAGTAATAATTAATGCTTTAATGAAGGGTTAAACATTGTATATATGTATAATCCCTCACGTTCAGAGGAATGAGTATGGTGACCATTCTCTGAAAAAGGTAGAGCATGCACAACTCTCGGGTTTCGAAGGGAACTGAGAAACATTTTTTTTGTTTCTAGGTACAGGAATTGTTGGGAAGGGTTTTTCCTAATCAAACTGATAAACGAAGTTGTAGAAGTATAGAGTGATTGAGTGAGAAATCATAGCAGTCTCCCTTGCTTGGTGGATAGGAAACTAATTTTACATAATTCTTGTGGGAGGGGGGAGAGTGGCCTCCATCCCTAACTGTTGCTAAATAGAAGGAAGAATTATAGATGTAATGGTTAAGACTGATCTTGACCTAAAGATACTCTGGATTTCTGAACTAGGATACTTAGTAAGTAACATAACTCGAAATTGCATTTGGGCTTTAAGGGAATGGTCCAAATGTTATTAGACATTAAAAAATTATTATAATTAAGGTAAAATGGTTGATTAAATGTTGATCCTGAATGTGGTAAAGGAATTGTTGGGGAACTTCTAGAAGCCTAATGGGTTAGATTGGCATCCAGTGGTGGATGGTAGCCATATAGATATAGTTGGACCCTAGTTAAGGGAATCTAGAAAAGGATTCCCTTGATTGGAAGGTCTATTGATCAAGACCAGTTGGAAGCTAGATTGGTTGTTTTATCACCTTGGGCATGGTTATAATTTCCCAGGCTGTAGTTATGAGTGGGAAATGTTTTCATGAAATTTGAGGTAAGAGTGTTTTCTTTCTAGATGTTATCGCATAGAAAGGGAAACATAGTTATTATTATGTCGGTTAAACTGCCAGTTGGATATCTTGTGAATAATTGCAAGCTCTCAACTGAGAGGGAAACTCAGTGTTGAGTATCCCTATGAGGCTTGTCATAAGGATGGSAACAATATCCTTAGAGGACGATCTAGAAGTCCGATATGTCCATGTACATGTATGACATGGAAAGCGTGCAAGCAATGAGCTTGCATGATGAATGTTTGGTTAGGTTTGTATGTGTTTGAATGCATGGGTTAATGCATTGCACGGCTTCTTGACAYGAAGATTGATATTAATACCAATTAGGTATGAAAGATATTAAATGTGTCAGTGATGCACATGCATGATGTAAGGATAAATATATACTAAGGTACAATATGGTTGCCTTGATGAGTAATATGTAAGGCAAAAAATGCACTTGCCAAGATTAAGTGAATACCATGGATGCATCGTTGACTCCATTTTGAAGAGTCATGAAAGCTTTGTTTTGAATGATAGCTTAAGGGGAATGTGTTCCATTCCCTCAAGAAAGTCCAACATAAATAAATGAAAGAGTAAATGAGCAAGGATGGTCTATTGTCATGATAAGAGGCAAATGATTATGCCTTGAGGATCACCTGAGAATGATTTTAAACAATCATGAGTTGACTAATTTTAAAGTAGAGATGTATGTAGGCTGTGAAATATATCCATGGCAGCTACACACAGGCTTTTGGTTACATAATTTGGATGCATGACACAGATGCATGTTTATATTCCTTATGGAATATTTGGTAAACAGCTGAAGTTAACTCGAGGTTGAGGCCATCACAAATAGTGAAGGATATGAAATAATAAAGTTGCATGCTTAAGGAGTTCCCTGTGGAGGAACTATGTGAAGACTCTATCAGGAGAACAGAGTCACAACCTTATTGACTGTTGAGAATTAAGCAGTGAGCTACAAGCTTGTGTGTGTGTGTGTGTGTGTGTGTGTAAGAATCTTGGATTACATTTTGAAAAACATCATGTAACGAATAGAAGACTAATAATGAATCTTGAACATTCTGAAAACTGAATGGTAATGTGTAGGACGCACAAGTTCATGATTCATTATGGACGAAGGGATTTTCTATTAAATCATGTTTATGTATCCTAAGAGTTAGGGTGAGCCTAACTGAGGCTGCTCAAGAAAGGAGAAGAAAGATCACAATAATAAGTGGATCGCATAAGTAAAGGGGGAGAAAAGGAGGATAACTTTTCTCACCCTAAGAACCCTGAATTGTGTAACAGAGTCGTAGGATTAAAAGAACAGTTGTGGAAACTAATACAATTGGTAAAAGGAAAATAAGCCCCCTGAGTATGATTAAATAAATAAATGAGTATGTTTGACTGAATGGGCTTAGTTGAAGCCATGATTAAGAAAAGGCAGTGAGGCCTTAGAGATAAATCAACTGGGCTGAAAAGTCCCAAGCGGTGTAGAAAGAATTGGAAGAGGGGGAGAGCCCTCTTCTTTCCTTGTTGAGTATTATGTTTTCTCTGGGATGAGAAAGCTGGCACACTGATTAAATTAAAAGGTTGTGACACCATAGTGATGATGGTTGTATTTTTGTAGAAATAATCGAGATTTGTTTGTGTTGCATTCATGGAAACATTTGAGATTAATATGATGATGCATGCTATGTATAGAAATGAATTGGAGTTGTTGAGGAAGACAGTGCCAATGATGGGCAACCTCAAGCAGAGGATGACCATGAGAAGGTTGTGGTTGGAAGATTGTTGACAGGGATGTAAAATTCCCCATAAAGCATTGTTGATGAGGTAAAAATCAGAAAGGGGGTTCTAGTAGCCAAGAACTGGTATAAAAATGTTCATGTCTATGTGGCACAAGGTATGAAGGGATTTGGTAATAGCCCCTTCTAAAATATTTTATTGTCTTAATGTTATAACTTTTGAAAGGCAGTTGCACACCTTGGATGCCCAAGTAGGGTATGATTCAGGAAGGAGAACCTGAATGATGGAGGTGTGAACCTCTGGTAGTAAAGACTGTTTGTAATCCTTGGAAGAATTCACGAACTGATATGTCATGAATGCATTGACTAATCAAGGAATGCTTAAAGGCATTCATGTGAAACTTTGAGTTTCATGAATGACGATTTAAGGTTGTGATCGATTCAGAGCAGAAAATATGGTTATGTTAAAATAATAATTATGGACAAAGAATCCATATGGTAATAATTTGGTTGGATTCCAACACACCTTAGCGAGAGTGCCTAACCTGAAAAGTGATAATCTAAAATCGATGCAAGGGCACATTATATGTGAATGTGGCCATGAACATTGGCACATTGATTAAATTCACTTAATGTTGAATTGTATCTGGAAAGGTTGAGATACTGAACTAATGCATGTGTAAGGAATGAAATTTCCTTTTTCTTTATATCCTCGAATAGATAAAAGTGATTTGATTGCTAGCATGCAAAAGTTAATAATTGTTTGTGATAACATTATAAAGGTGCAGTGAAAATATATGTGCATGGGAAACTAACAATTTGTTTGGCTAATTGAAGTTGAAAGTGTAGGAAGAAAAGAGTCTTAGATATGGTAGTGTTATAAGTCCATAAGGAAGACTAATTACCTGATGAGCCAAACCACAAGGAATGGTTTTTTCTTTTAAGTGAATGCATTTGAATGTTAGGGAGCACAATTCTGAAATTGTTTGTGAACCACTGCAAGTGTGCAATGAAAATATAATGTGCATGAAAACTAACAACTTGTTTGGCTAAGGAATATTGAAATTGCAGGAAGTAAAGGGTCTTGGATATGGCAGTGTTGTAAGCCCATAAGGAAGACCAAAATTACCTGCTGAGCCAAACTACTATGGGAAGGAAAGTCCCATAATTGTTGAATCTGATTCCGTGCAGAACAAATCTGAAAATAAATGAGGAAATTGGAAAATCTATGGGTAACAGATTTGCAATAAAATTCTGAAATTTAGAATTTATGATGATGTCTCATGAATTTATGTATACCTGTGATACAGGTGAGACAAAAAGATCTGTCCAAAAAGGACAGATGAAGGTTGTCAAGATGAAAAGTATGAAAGAGGCCACTGTTGAGACATGAGAACCCCGTGGTAAGTCATGACCACATGAAATATGTTGTGTTGAGGTAACACAAGCCGAAGGGACGCCTCGGCAGAGTAAGTCTGAGGGATGCCTTGAATGTAAGGCTCGATGAAGTCTCTGGAATTCTTCCTGTGTGAGAAAACCTTGGCAATGCAAGATGGATCACCCGAAGAACTGTATAGCAAAGAAGGGGATGCATGAGCCTAGGCCTGGAGGGTGAGTGACCACAAGGAAGAGGATACTTTGATAGTTCTTGTAAACTATTGATTGGGATCATGCACACAATGGGTATGTCCGGGAAAAATAGTGAGCCTGGATAACAAGACAACCATGTGGATGCAAACCCATGAACTGTACATATAAGTATTGTGCTAAATTATGAAACTTTCCTCTTAAATTTTGAACAACAGTAAGATGTTTTCGCATAAAATTGTGATTAATATGTTTGTTGTCCCAAAATTATTAAACGCGGGTGACGAAGGTTAATAGTCTGAAAAAATACTTGACTAGAAAGAAGGTCAAGATTTCTGAAGCGACTGAATGAGAAAGGCATGACATGTGTTACTAAGAAAGAACATCGAGGACGATGTTCCTTTTAAGAGGGAGGGGATTGTAACACCCATGTTTCCCCCAGCTTGCAATTAATCATTAATCATGATCCTCATGCGATGGCATGGGAACAATGTAAATGTATTATTATTCGAATTGCCAATAACTGACTATGGGGGTGAAGCCTTGAAAGTACTAGCCATGATATCACTAGAGGAAAGAATGTGAAAAATATAAGAGATCAGTTAATAAGAAAAGGACCGGTGGTTGAACCATCAACTACCCCATGAAAAGAAGCATGGTCTAGCTACAGAATATCATCCCGAAGTACCACAAGGTCTTGTAGACCCAGACTGACCCGAGTTTCCTTCTAACAGAAGGAACTGGATAGGAAGGATAACCTTCCCAAGGAGGGGAAGGGGTAGGAGGGAGCTCTCCAGTTGAGAATGAAGAGAAGGTCGCAAGCTTGATGTTGAGGGAGCATCTAATAAATCTCATTGAGGTTGTGACAGAGAGATAAATATCTGAGAGTGTGCAAAGAATGAGACCTAAGCAGAAGGCCACGAGCTTGATGTTGAGGAAGCATCTGATAAACCTTGTAGAAGATGTGAAAGAGAAAGGATCATTGAGAATTGGCATAAATTCCCTGGTGATATCATGGCTTGGCACGAGGGTGGCCAGAGCACTAAGAATGAATGCCTCTGAACCTATGGTTGGGTGGAAAGGTGAACACCCACAGTGAGTGAGTTGGTTGCAACCTATAAAAGATAAGTATACTCATACTCTCTGTAAATTGAGTTGTAACTGTGAAATAAAGTTGGATACCCTATGAATGTTCAGGGATGTGTATGTTTGCTTGATGGTTAGACCGTGTCCCTTTTATTTATGCTTGATTGTGTATTTAGGCAAGTAAGAAATTATATGGTTCGGACATGACTTGTACTCATAAATGCTTGAGCCCTGTGGTGGATTAAGTTAGAGCAATGAACCGTGAGTTCGTCGACCTTAGGCACAGTTTCACGTATTCATGTCGACACTCTCAATCGTTCTAAGTCTCCTCGAGGAAGGAGTTTGTTAAGCTCAGGAGAGGTAGTGTATGTATGCACCGAGTCCCTGCAAGGCGGGCAGAGACTAAGAAACTCTTAAGTTCTAGAGTTGACGAATGAACGCAAGGGGTGCACAGAAGATTCTTCTAAGGGTTAAGTTTAGGAGATGAATGTGAGTCGTTCATCATGAGGAAAATCGATCTCAGTTGTCAAATCGACCTAAGGGTCCACTAGAGTTAACAGATCAAACATCAGTTGTTCGATTAGATCGATGGTTGGGAATCATTGCAGAGTACGAAGGTGAAATTAATAGACGTGCTAGTTCACGGTCCGCAATCACCCAACGTCATTGATCTTGTCTGGGTGGAGGACCAACAACCATGATTAAAAAGAGTCGGGTGAGCACTTTTCAAATTGCGGAGATTGAACTCTCTGATAAATAGTGAGCACATTGGGGTTCCACAATCACTGTGAACCGTCGATCTTTGAACAAATTGGTATTGGTCTGATCTCGACCGTGAGATCTAAAGGATGTTGAAAGATGATCAGACCGAAAAGACGAGGCGCAGTGATGCCATCCATGGTCACGTGGATTTAAGCTTGACGAGCCACGTGTCACCTGGACTCATGAGCATCACCTACCCCGTAGAGCCTTTGGAACATGACACGTGTCATCCGGGGTGAGGGCACGTGTCACCCCTTACCCATATCTGTGTCAACCCCTGGTACATGCCCACCTAGCCAACGCGGTTGGTGAAGGGACTAGAACTCCGAGAGTCTGGGACTTCGAGACTTCGAAGGATTTGGGGTGCAGTATCGTAGAGAGTCCAAAGAGACCTGAAGTTATGATGCCCAAAGTCCATCTGGACAGTAGATCCAGAGGAGGATACGTGGCAGCAGATTGAAGAGTCTGGGAGGTAAGATCTCTGGAAGATTTGCGTGCAACAAAGTGAAAACTTCGCGAAGTCGCAAAGAGCAGAGTAGATCTAGACCGTTAGATCCAGAAAGACACATGGTGGAGATCCCTATACTCCAAGAGAAAAGCACTACGGAGGAAAACAAGAGTAGTGAAGCCAAAACTCTCGAAGCCCGAACTGTCGGAGTAAATCACGGCCATCAATTTGAGAAGGACACGCGTCAATAGATCGCAAAATTCGGTAAGCGAGTAAGGGAAAGGAGGAGTCGTTGACCGAAAGTCATCTGAAGCTCCAAAAGGTAGGAAAATAAAACCTTAACCGTCAATTGCGTGGACACGTGGTGTCATCTCCGTCACTTCAGAGGTAGACCACTTCGAGGAAAAACGAGGAGTGAAGTCTCGAAGGACAAAAGTCTCGAAGTGTCAAAATCCATCGAAACCATCCATTGGAGAATGACATGTGGCACTTGATGTGTAACTCCGGGTACGGAGCACTTCGAAGGAAATAGGTGTTTGAAACACTCAGAACCCCCGAAGTCAGAGTCCCAAAGTAAATCTCAGTCGTTGGTTGTGAAAGGAGAGTGGACCGAAGATCTGATCTGTGTGTGTTCGCGAGTCTGGAGTTCGACGGATTTGGAGTCAGGTGTGTCGAGAACACCCGAATCCCGAAGTTCTGAAGTGTGCGAGAAGCATATTGAGTCGGACCCATGTGGAAGCCCCGTGGCCTCAACCAATGAACACCCGAGGAACTTGGGAGAGGTATATCTGCCAGTTCTGAGCTCAGTTTTGAGCATGGAGACCGTGGTTGGAAAGCTTGGGATGAGAAAAAGGTGATAGAAACCCTGAATGGAGGAATTGAGATAGTTAAGGAAAACGAATTTATGATGTCCCACCCCCTTAAAAGAGCACTTAGGGGTCGGGTGTGTTACATAAGCTTGTGATTGAATATCCAAGAAGAGAGAAACTACTTAACACTACATTAAACAATAATATAAAACTAAAATTAAGTTTTGAAGTTGTCTAGCACATTTCTACACTAGATTTCAATAAAAAATGAAATTTTTCTAACCAATAAATCTCATTAAAAGATATTATAAAAAGATAATAATTTTTTCATATTCGGGAAAATTTAGCCCCACTTTTCTCTATGTCGTGTTTGGGTATTSGCTGAAATCATGGTATAATTGTTTGTGCTTTAAGCCCAAGGTTTAGGCTACGCTAGGTTGTTGCCTACCAAATTTAGATGGTGGATGATCCTATTTTGTTTCGATACCCACCCTTACTTCAATTTTGATACACTTCCATAGAATATTGAAAAGCATTCAAGTTTGTGTAGGTCCCTATTTCAATTCCCGCGGGGTTGGAAATTATATGTCTACACCACCCACTTTACACTAGGTACTATTCTCAGAATGAGGGAACTTCCTGAAGTTGCTACTCATTTCAAGAAAATATCACATTTCATAACTTATCAAACAATTATTGATGTGGCAAAGCAATCGACAAGGTTTCACATTGTTGATTTCAAAATTATGTATGGTTCCCAATGGCCTTCTTTGGTTCAATGTATGGTGAACCATCTTGAGTCATAAATTAGTGGTATTTGGATTGAAAAGCAACACAAACTTCCCTTCCATTGATAGATAGTAAAGCAAAGCATACCAATTTGTCATAGGTTCATTCACCTAGTTCCACTACACTTTGCACCTCTTATACAAGTTGCAATATCTTGGACTTATGATGCTCTCCAAACAATAAAAAAGTGGAAATTAAGAGGGCACAATGGCTATTATGCGTGTTTTTCCATGCTACACTATAATTTCTGTTGCAAATGCACCCTCCTACATCTATTTATGTAGGATTGTTCACTCATTCTATACAAACCTTTTCATAATGTTCCAATAGACATAGGTCATTGTTATTCAAGATTTTAATATTTTTTTTTGTAAAAGGGTATATGCTTTAGGTCTTGGACATGAGTTAAAGAGGTTTCCCATGGCTATGGTTAATCATGGTTATGCATCAAACTTTTATCCTTTGCTCTTGTTCTATATTGAACATTGTTTATTTTCTTTCCTTGTCCAAGCTAAGTTTTATCCATCGGACCCCTATATATCATACCAAGAATAAATCAAATGTTTTTTCCTGGACAATATCTATCTCATGACTATTATGCAATATATATCTAGATAAAACTTAGTTTGTCATCTCTACCATTTCCCCTATATTCTCCTGACATTGGACCTAAAGTGATTTTATAATGCCATTATGCAATATATATCTAGATAAAGCTTGGTTTGTCATCTCTATCATTTCCCTTATATTTACCTAGCACTGGGCCTAAAGTGCTTTTATTGTGCAAAGGTTCAACAAAAACAATAACTTGCAGATCACCAGAAAAACTTTCTAGTGGATCATAAAGTTTTGGACTTCTCATTTCACATCATTCTAATCCCCAATAAAATAAAATAAAATAAAATAAAATAAAATAAGACGTTTTGACTTCTTCATTTTATTATGGCGTACTTTTTGCACTTTCGGGGGCAATTGCTAGTTTAAAATAGCACGTGTCAACTCATTGTTAAGTATGGAAAATACACATCTCACTCACACTACATTGTAAAATATACCTCTCAAAGCATGCACAATCTACAATGCATATACACACATTATATGAAAAAATAACTATAATTGATAAATCAATAAGCATTTGTTGTATTGACTATACTAAATATATGATTTCATTTTCAATGTTTCGCATTGACAATATATATGATAGATTTTATTGTATATCCTATTTAACAAGGTACATAATGTTTATCGTCGATTTACATATTTATTTTCATATAGAAGATAGTCATTTTGCATTTATTCTTTTTTATAGTTATAGTTAAATACATGTGATTCTTAAAAATGTAGTGTATAACAAAAGTGGAATTGTTATGGAAGAAAACTTTAAAATAAATAACATCAAAAAATTTATTGTTCCATAACAAAAGAGTTGAATTTATCCACTTATTAACTTACTCCATTATTAAATATGGCATTTGAATAACTTAAAAATGTCATGATATCTTAAAAAATGTTCCACCAAATTTAAATGATATAAACTATATACCAAGACAAAAGTCTAAAAAATCAAAATATATGTATTAATTTTTTTTAAATGGAATGATGTATGCTCTATCATGTGCTTTAAGTTTGATATTTTAAAGGCTAATGCAACAATAGGGATTACATTTTTTACAACTATTACAATCATCCAATATCACTATTCTTAAGCCAAACTAACTCATCATACTTTTTTATTTTTTGCAAAGAACTTTATTTTATAAAACAATTAGTCACATCATTGCACCAATGTTATTTCATTCCCTCTAGGCAAAGACTTTACCTTGTACAAGTACAAATGAACCATAAACCAACATATAAGACATGTGATCAATTCATTCATGACACTCACATTCCCTCATATTACATATAATAACATTTTTATTTTTATTTTAAAACATTTTGTTTATTTCATAGAGACAATGTTAGCATGTTATTATAAAACATTTTTTTCCAATTAAAAAAAGGAATGTCGTATAGACAATGTTAGCATGTTATTATTGAAGAATTAATAAAAGAATGTAACTTTTCATTGTAGAAGGATTTGAAACCTATATTTAACTAACATAACTCTTAGTTTTGTTTTTGCCTTTTTATATCAATTTTTAATATTATTCAGTTTTAATAATAGAAAGTAATTTATTTATTTTTTTG
>SNQJ01S0013692.1:9912-44517 GCA_010110895.2 Picea sitchensis | reverse complement strand
ATATATATTTTCGAGGTAATATTTTGAGAGAAATTTTTGAGTATTTTTTTACTTTGTAAATGTTAAATGGGGTAAATAGTCGATCTTAATGTTTATAGCAGGTTTAACTTCAAAGGGGAACAAGATATTTGAACTTGTGACTTTCTTTGCTAGGAATAGTTTTACTTCTGGTTCAGAACCACTTGAACTAACCCTTGGGACTATTTAGGATTATATATTATGTTTACAATAACATAAATATAATTCTAAGACAAAGACTTATTGCTTTACAACGATAATTTGTATTTTTTTTCTAAAATGAAGTAATTACACATCCATATTAGTAGTGGAAGGTGAACGTCAATAGGGATCACCATCCATTGATCATACATATATTTCTCATTTGTCAACCATGCATCTTTTATTTGTCAATCATATAAACATCTTTCATCCCATAATTAATGATAGAATAACTAAACTATTAAACGATAAAAAATAAAAGAAAACATAACTATTAAATGTATTCTCATCATCTAATCTTATACTCTCCATCCTATTTCCAAAATAAAACACCTATAAACTTAAAAATACACACCTTGCAATCCCTATAACCTTATAAATATGTTTCAAATTTTTTTTTCTTAAAAAGCACGATAAATAAGATTGTTAAATATACATTATGATTTTTCAGCAAAAAAAAATTACTCAATTATATTTAAAATATAACGTGTTCTCACATCAAAATACATCAACAAAAGAATACCAGTGATAAGCATATCTTTCACCTACAATTTATCTACTAGCCAATTAGAAGTATATCTTTCACCTACAATTTATCTACTAGCCAATTAGAAGGAGAAAGAAATAAGATTGTTGAATTTACATTATGATTTCATTTATGATTGATAAAGTGGAGTGGCATATTCTTATTTGTCGATATGTGATATTTAATTATAAAAAAAATTGTTGGAGGTACATTATGGTTTCATTTATTTACGAGTGATAAAGTGGAGTGGCATATTCTTATTTGTGGATTTGTTAACATCAATAATTTGATGTGATATTTAATTATAAAAAAAAATTAATGATGTGATACTTTGCCCAACCTTACTTTTTGTATTTTGATTAAATATTCACTTGCACAAATAAAAGGGGACACAACAAAGACTCAAAGATTACATACTTATGGAGTGTTTACAAAGCACCTTTTTTGGGCTCTCGGGTTTTATTAAGACGTGTTATTTAATCACTTTCTCTTGTTTTGAGAGATGATTAGCATTTGTGTGGGAAGCATAAATTTATTTGGTAAGTTTTGAAAAATGATTATCATGTGTGTGTATGTGTGTGGGAAGTATAAATCATAAATTTATTTGGTAAACAATATGTAATATGTATTTAGTATGATATTTAATTTAATGTTGAATTTATTTGGTAAACAATATGTAATATGTATTTAGTATTTAGTATGACATTTAATTTAATGTTGCATATGTAATATGTGTTAGTATGACATTTAATTTAATGTTGTATATGTTAAGATATATGTAATATGTATTTTGTATGACATTTAATTTAATGTTGCATATGTAATATGTGTTAGTATGACATTTAATTTAATGTTGTATATGTTAAGATAGATATTGTTTAATTTAGATTGGATGTTATATATTTTATTAAATACAATATTAAATGTTTTATTATTGAGTGTATTTTTCTAACAGTTTTTTTTAATTTTTCAGATAATAATTTTTGAGAAAAACTTTTGGGTATTTTTCCTCATTTTGAAGATGGTATTCAAGGTAAATCCTAGATTTTTCATTGAACACTACTAGATCAACAACATGGCTCGAAGTTGTTATAACAATTTAATCATAAAGAGCTCAACATATCATTGATGAGAATAGGACCTAGGTGGGGAGGATAACACTCCATCCCCCGACCACACAAGGTAGGCCCAATTTACAGTAAAATTTGAGCAAATATACTTTAACTTTGATTATTTAGGATGATCGAATGCAATAGTCTGTGTCTTTGTCCTTATGTTTGTAAGTATATTGTCTAAGTTATTAATGCATTATTTATGTGTGTTTAATTGCATCACTTATGTGTAATAATGTATTGCTTATATGTGTATGAGTAATACACTTGTACATAAACAACATACTCACTTCTAACCCACACACTCACATAAGCAATACTCTTACACATAAGCGACACTCACATATAAGTAATGCATGACATGCTCACGCATATGTAACATGCATAAGCAACACACTTGCACACATAGGTAACACACTTAGACATAAGTGACAGACTTACACCTATAAGCGACACCCTCACACAAAAGCGACACAATCAAACACCTAACCCACACACCCACATAAGTGACTCACATATGCCTAACCCTACACATACCCACATAAGCGACATTATCACATATATAATCAATACAATCTCTAAGAAAAGATGCATGGCACTATTGTCATCGATGCACCAAACCCTTGACAAGAGGTTGATGCCTATATTTGTTACAAAATACAACAAAAATGAAAAGACAAGAAGGTGAAGAGACTATAAGCTAGAATGGTATGATTTTGGTGTTGCAAGTTGGAAAATAAACAATCCACTTCTTGGGACCATAACTCTTGCATGTGAACATTGATATGAGTGCACAATAGCTCATTGGAAAGCTTATGACAAGGAAAACAACATGAGATGAATAAAATACACTGAAATAATGCAAAGTAGATGCAAAATGGGTTGAGATGAATATAAGGTAATCTCTCATACTGAAAAATTCATCCTCTTCATAATTCGTTCAAAGGATGCACATAAGGCCACTACAACCATTGCAGCCTCAACACCTTCTATCCAGCAGAAGCATATTGCAAAAGAGAAAGACAATATTGTTTCTTCACCTACAATGGTGCCTACATAATGCCTCGTCAAGCATAGAGACAATAGATTGGTGGAATAGTTTCAACCCCGCCAGCAATAGGTTTGTGACAGTCTTCCACAGACCAAGAAGTGAAACTTCTCTAACAAGGCATGAAACTCACCAATATTCAGATTCAAAAAATGATTTCCCCTCTTCCCCAGGCACTCAACACGATGGAGACCATTGATTCCTAAGGGGGGAGGATTGATCCAGGTGGATATTGGCGTCCACCCACCTATTCCAAATTCCAACTGGCTCATCTTGACAATTTTCAGTTCAACATGTTTCTCTGTAATGGGGAAATTTCTTTGTAATTGTGGTTTCTACACTTACGGGGCTATCCTGAATCCCTACATAACATCCAGGTGGATATTGGTGGCAACCCACCTATTCCGTCTGACTTATTTTGGAAGTACATAAAGATGTACATCTTTCTGTACTTCCAGGTCCGTTTTGGGGCTCTAAATAATGTTTTCTTGGCTTTCCACAGTCAAACGATACTCAAAGTCAGAGTTTGATGGCATAATGCATAGTTCTCGAAAAGAACTTTCCAACGGGTTATCACACACCTAAAACAGAGATCGTATGCAAAAGTTACGACCCCGAGAAGTTAATGTATTAACTTACCCCAACGGGGCCCACATGAATTTTGGCGCTTCATCTCCTACGGTTAGGTTTTTGGATGTCTAGGGTTTTGGCATTCATGTTTATCATAAAAAGGCCTTCAAAGCCTCATTGTAATCATCTTTTGGCGAATGATCATAGTTGTCACATCTCTTCTCAAAGATAAAGTTTCCACCATTCTAGCAAGTCTTGCACTCTATATTTTTACAGTCTCTGTACATTTCTTCCATTAATAGAAATCATGTATTGTTGTATTTCTCTGTTTCTGACAATTTTTGTGCGTATTTCATTGTAATATCTCTACTTTCATTTTGTTCCGAAAATAATCTGAATCATAATCCCATGTGAAAGAGTTGTCAAATTGCACTAATTAGGGTGTACTACAACAAAGAAAACACAAGATGTGATGTTACAATGTACAATATGGCTATTGTAAAGGGGAATGAACAATGTAGAACTAAAGTTAAGCATATAACATTAGGTGTACAAGTAATTTAAGTCTTTCTTAATTGAAGAGTGAGGCACAATTATTTGTTATCCAATTAAATTGGAGAGCATAATGTAACAAGGAAACTATAAAGATATGAATGCATAATTTGTAGATTAACTAGGAACATAGCATAATAAATTGGGTTAATAGGAAGTACTTAAACAATTAATGAAATAAATGTTTACATTTATTTATGTGATTCTTAACAATAAAACTAGAAAGCCAATTCAAGCAATACCATAAGCTCTGGACACATGAAGTACATAAAATCACTTGAACTACACATATTTTGCCATTGATATAAATGAGCTAAAAATTAGAACACAAGTTGTAGAAATATTGTAGAACAATGTAGCAAAAGTTGTAGCAGTGTATAACAATTTTACACTCAATTCCTTGTGATTAAATGTTGTGCGAGTAAGCCTCATAAAGTCTGTTTAACAAGAACTTTGTAAGGTCTACTAAGGGCTCTCTAAGTAGGTAAAAGTGCTTACAACGAATATCATATTTACACATGACGTAGATGATTATATCATTAGATGAGTCAATTCTTAATGGTCAGATTAATGCATAGTGAACAAGGATAATTGTTGCCTTGTTCCCTAAAATTAGGTTAGCCATGACAAGCACTTGTTTGGTCATACTTGATCATCGTCTTATGTGGGTAACTTGGGTTTTCCTAGTACACAATGATCACCTATGATGACATGTAGATGAGTTAGGGAATGATGTTGATGCGACACACTATGTTATTGATGAGTTGACACACGCCACAGTTGTTAAGCTAGCATAAAGGGAGTGATTTAATCTTGTTGCATAAAGATCCTCTTTTCAACAACAAATTTGACATGAATCTGAAATAAATTTTAGACATGATTAGAGTTTCACTATGATCAAATTATCTACATGGTGAATCAATGTCTCCAAGGGTGTTGCCCAATTTTGAATCAATCTAAATCATTGAAAAATTGATCAAAGTTCCAAATTATTCAAGCCATAACTTTTTATATAATCAAATTCTAACAACTTGGATAAAATTTCCTAGATGATTAAATGGCTCCAACATAGAGTTGGTGAGTATGTCATAAACACAAGAGGTTTGACATCAAACTAATGTTGGCATGGAAAGGGTTCGATGTAGTGCTAAGGTTGACACTTATGACATATATACTATTTAACATGACACATGTTACTCTTGAAATCTTGGCATAGAGTAAAGTTACACTTTTACAAAAATAGATGTAGTGTGTAGATTTTAACCTTGTACAATATCTACTGCAAACAGATATTCAGTAAAAGAACATAAAAGATACAATGACAAATACAAACATTACACAAAGATTTTTCCCCTGGAAACCCAAACCGGGAAAACAAACATATTCTATATTCATTCATGTATGATACATTATTTACAATACAATATACATATAGGAGCCAACGACATCCAAAACCCTAACCCAATGACTTGAATTAGTCCACAACCCTAATTCCTTAACCGGAAATAAAAAACTATCGGCAAAAACCATGTGCCAAAAAACCACCTAAATATGTGACACGTTTCTCGAGGCAGAACAATTTTTCTCAGGGGTGTTGCCCCCGAACTCCCGCATACCGAACATTCTCCCACTTGTTGTTTTCTTTGCATACAAGGGGTTACAGGGTTACATAGTCAACAATCCAGGGCAACAATGCCCATGGATCCTCTACACCAAGAGAACTTCTCAATGCTCGCAGATTTTGTTAATGAATTTGCAACATTCTTCGAGGTGTCCGCCTTCATCAGGAATACTTTCTTTTCTTCAACCATGTCTCTCACAAAGTGATATTGAATATCAATATGCTTTGTCTTTGAATGATGATCTGGGTTCTTCACCAGAAAAATTGCACTCTGACTGTCACAATCTATCCTTACAACTTGCTGTACCAACCCAATACATGAACACAATCTTTGTAACCATACTGCTTCCTTGCTTGCATGAGTGGTTGCCATTTATTCAACTTCTGTAGTTGAAAGTGCCACTGCAGCCTATCTTTTGCTCATCCAACTTATTGCTCCTCCAAATAGGTTAAACACATACCCACTTGTAGATCTCCTACAATCCAGATCTCCAGCCCAGTCTGCATCCACAAAGCCATGTATATCCACCACTCTGTTCAATCACGGTCTTCCTTCGTAGCATAATCCATAGCTAGCAGTGCCACACAAATACCTGAAAACCCTTTTTACTGTTGTCCAATGCTCCTTCCTTGGTTTTGACATATACCTGCTCAAAACTCCCACTGCATGTGCAATGTCCGGTCTAGTACAAACCATTGCATACATCAAACTGCCAACTGCACTTGCATATGGAACACGAGACATGTCCTCCTCCTCTTCATGTGTCTTGGGACACTGATCTGCATATAACTTTACACCAACATGAATAAGAACCTCAATCGATTTACATTCCTGCATATTAAACCTCTACAATATTGTCTCGACATATTTTCTTTGATTTAACCAGAGTTTCCTCCTTTTCTGATCTCTTTTAATTTCCATGCCCAAAATGAAATTTGAAGCACCGAGATCCTTCGTGTCAAATTTAGAGGACAACTGAGTTTTCACAGCCTGGATAATCTCCTTGTTGTTTCCTATCAGCAACATGTCATCTACATACAAGACCAAATAAATCAAATGATCACCAATTAATTTAAAATACACACAATGATCCTCTTTGCTTCTTGTGAAGCCAAGTCCCAACATATAAGTATCAAATTTTGTATACCACATCCTTGGTGATTGTTTTAAACCATACAGGGACCTTTTCAACTTGCATACCAGCTCCTTCTTTCCCTTCACAACATAACCTTCTGGTTGCTTCATATAGATCTCTTCTTCCAGATCCCCATGTAGGAATGTTGTCTTCACATCCATTTGTTCTATTTCAAAATCAAATGCAGAAGCAACAGATAACAAAAATCTTGTGGAGGTTAACTTGGCAACATGAGAAAAAATCTCACCAAAATCAATTCCCTCAACCTGGGAATAACCCTTTGCTACTAACCAAGCTTTGTATTTCTCTACTTTTCCTTCTGCATTTAGATTCTTTTTAAATACCCATTTGCTACCAATGGGCTTTCTTCCAGTTGGCAACTCCACTAGATCCCAAGCCTCATTCTTATCCAAAGATGCCATTTCTTCATTCATGGCCCTTTTCCAGAGATTTGCATCCTCTGAATCCACTGCCTCCTTGACAGTTCTAGGATCATCATCAGTAATAGACAAAGCAAAATTTGATGGAAATCAGATGGAGTATACCTTTCTGGTAGCCTTCTTTCTCGAACCGATCTCCTCAATACTGGAGTACGAGGATCTTCTTCTTCTTATTCATGTTGTTCTATAGAGTTTGACTCATCATCTTTTAAATCAAACTCTATTTTCTCTGGTTCTTCCTTACTTGGTAGGACTTCCTGTTTAACAACATCCTTCATTTCTCTAAATACCACATCTTGGCTATACACTACCTTCTTAGTTTCTGGGTTCCAAAGCTTATAACCTTTGAGGGATGCATCTTTGTATCCCAATAAGATACATACTGACCTTCTTATCTTCAAGCTTACTCTCATATTTTTCCTTTAGAACATGAACGCCATATGCATCATAATACCGTCTGTGGGAGTAATGTGAAGGTTTCTTAGCGGTCCATACCTCTTGTGGAGTCTTGTCATCCATTGTTGATGAGGGTGATTGATTGAACATGTAACATGTTGTGCCCACTGCCTCTAGCCATAATTGTTGTCCTAACCCGACACTGCTGAGTATGCTCCTTTCTTTTTTCCATCGGTGTCATGTTAAAATGCTTCGCAGCTCCATTAAGTGTATGGAGTAGTCTTAGCCCTTTATATGCGGCACTTCTTCTGCGGAGATTCTTCAAATTCATTTCTGCGGAACTCTCCACCATTACTGTCCTTAGCACCTTAATTCTTTTCTCGTTTTGATTCTCAGCAAGAGCCTTAAACTCTTCAAACTTGTCAAACACTTCATATTTCTTCTTGAGGAAATATATCCGTGATATTCCTCGAGAAGTCATCTATAAATGAGACATAGTACACATATTTTTAATAATGCATAGGATGGAACACAGTCCAAAAACATCTTGTGAACTAGGCATGTAAGATTCCTTTTTGCCCTCTTTGCAGGAGGAATCTTACCCGGTCTGTTTATATAGACAATGTTCACGAAATCAAAATCAAGAGAGCGATTAGACATACCTTCAACCATACGCTTCAGTGTAGTAGTGAAGACCCTTCTCGATATGTTGATCTTTGATGCACAACATAACCTTTCTCGAGGCTGTAGGAGTTCTTTCTTCTTCAGCAATAAGGAACAATGGAACTATGCACCCATCACTAATAGTGCTTCCTTCGAGCCTATATAGAGTTTCAAACCGAACTCCTTTCAAACCAACGCCATTGCTCCTCAAACCATCTGCATGTTTCCTTTTTCAAATATTGTTTTTACTTGCATCGTCCATTTTCTTACATAAATCAGAATTTCTAATGAAGCACGAAAGGATGTGTAGAACACCAGGCGATGTTCTAATCCTTCCATCTATGAGCCTCAACTTGACTTTTCCTTGTCCTGCAATTTTGGTTGTCGAGTCATCACATAAACTTTATTACCTCCATCTGCTTTCATATTCCTGAGAACCACTCCTGTAAGTCTATGAAAGGATGTCCTAGAGTCAACCAACCATGCCTCATGATGCGTATTGGCAGAAGTAGTACACATCCTCCCTTATAGCCCTTGGAGGTCTTTTCTTATTAGATAGATTCTTTAGATCCCTTCTTTTTTCTCAACCTTGGATCTACCCTGCTTCTTGTAATGCCCTTCTTTCCACATCTCCAAAATACCTTCACAAACTTTTTGGGAGATTTATATCTACCTTAGACTTAGATCTCCCACTTGAAAAGTGGAATCTATTTCTTTCACGGGAGCGTCCTCTTGCTTGCAAATAATGCGTCTATACTCTGTCCTTCCATATTCTTCCGTCTCCTCCTCCAGACAACAAGGATGAGACCACTTCATCAAGCTTCAAGGCGGTTGGCGTTGCTCCCTATGGCCACAACGGACTATCCGAGGAGTGATGCAGTAAAAAGAACATAATAAACTAAGCCATTTATCTTCATTTTGAAATTGGTAAAGAACACAATAAACTAATACATTTATCTTCATTTGAAATTTTAATCTCAACATATACCAACTGACTTACCACAGTATTGAAGGCGTTCAAATGCTCTGCCACCAAGTCTCCATCTCTCATCCTTAGGTTATACAACTTCTTTCTCAGGAATAGTTTATTTACCAGGGACTTAGACTGATACAACTTCCCCAACTTTTCCCATAAATCCTTGGCCGTAGCTTCCTCTGACACATTTAGTAATACTGAATCGGAGAGACACAGTCGGTTGTGCTTTTTGCCTTCCGATCCAACTTTTTCCAGTAATCTGCTGAAGTTCCTGTAGGTCCAGTACCTGGATCTACCGCGATCCACTGATCTCTGTCCACCAATAGATCTTCCATCTTGAGCTTCCATAGCTAAAAAAATTTCCCATTAAACTTCTTAATCTCCATCTTCGAATTGCTTGCCATTTCTTTTCGCCTGGAAAATCAATACCACAAATCTCCCACTGTAACAAGGCTTATCACAGTCCCGAGCCAAACGCTTGACCACAAAGGCGTCCCCCTGAAGCCAACAAAGCTCTGATACCAAATGTAGATTTTAACCTTGTACAATATCTATTGCAAACAAACATTCAGTAAAAGAACATAAAATATACAATGACAAATACAAACATTACACATAGATTTTTCCCCTGGAAACCCAAACTGGGAAAACCAACATATTCTATATTCATTCATGTATGATACATTGTTTACAATACAATATACGTATAGGATCCAATGGCATTCAAAACCCTAACCCAATGACTTGGATTAATCCACAACCCTAACCCAATGACTTGGATTAATCCACAACCCTAATTCGTTAGCCAGAAATAGAAAACCATCAGCGAAAACCATGTGCCGAAAAACCACCTAAATATGTGACACGTTTCCCGAGGTAGAATTTTTTTTCTCGGGGGCGATGCACCCCCCAAGGGGGGCCTAGCACCACCCCCTCAACCCCCCCTACGCACCCGGTGCATATGCTCAGACACTACTACTCGTGCAAAGAATATAACACATACCCAACATAGTGGATGCCAAAATGGAGTATGAGACATCGCCCAAGAAAAGAGAATGAATCATTACATGAAAATATATAGAAATTATTGTTGATTTACACATTATAGGAGAAAGAGGTAAATGATAGTTAGTGTAGATGTGAGATAATATGGAAGCTAGAGAGTAACTTTAAGGGATCATGTAAACAAAACATATAATAAAGTGGACAAGAATATGATGAAAATAGAAGGATTGAGAATGCTAAAAATAATGATGTGAATAACCTATGATTAAAAAAACAAATGAAACTTTTATATAATGGTAATATGTTTTAAAAAATTATGGGACAAAAATATTGATTAAAAAATAAATAATAATAATAATCTATTTTTAAAGTCACCATTAGACCCACTCAGGTTGTATGATTTTTATATAATGGTAATATGTTTTATTAATTTTTAAGAGAACAACAATATTGATAATGAAGTAATGGATGGGTGTAAGTGGTAGGATAAAATAAGATTCAATATAAATTGAGTGAAGCTCCATTAAATCTTGTGGCCAATCCATATATATATATAGAATCTTGAATTAATTTTATCTTTGAAATTTTGAATTAAAGATCTTTCAACTCAATATAATGTATGTATTAAGAGTTTATAATCAATTTCATCAAAAAAATCATTTTAAAAAACAATTTTATGATGATAAGTTAAATTTATAAGTAATGTATATATGAGTAGTCTAAACATTAGACTTTTTTTACTTTTCTGAGCAAATATCACCAGAATCCACCCAATTGTTGGTGAAATTGCAATTTTCCATTATTTGAATCCCAATGTTGAATGCATGGCTAGTTCTAACCCTCTGAAAAACCTCTAATCCATATGGATTGTGCAATCTCAACAACTGATATTAGTTCCATCAATTCTTTCAAATTTCCAGCGAATTTCTGGGCAAAATTGATCATAAAACACATCCGAAAAAAGATTAAAAAAATTTAATATTTAGACTTCTACCCGACAATCTGGTATTACTATTAACATTTAAGGAAATTGAAGCTCTTGCTTTATGATTTGAATTAAAACCTTTCAATTTAATATAATATATATAACAACTACTCATAATCAACTTTATTAACAAATCAATTTAAAAAAAAACTCAATAATAACAAGATAAATCTAAAAACAATATATACATATACAATTGATCAATCAATATCATCACTAACATTTACGAAAATCACAAACTTAACTTACATTTAGAAAAACCAAAAACTTATGTTTAAGAAAACCAAAAACTTTTCCCTTATAATTTGGAAAAAAAAACTTATTTTACTCAATACAATGTATAAACCAACTATTCATAACCCTTACACCAACACATTATTTAAAAAAAATATTTTATAAAAATACATCAAATCAAATGAACAAACATTTCACATGTATGCATCCTTTATCAATGTCATTCATTAATAAACATATATACACTTTCGAAAATTTACCCATAATCTTCAAGCTGTGTTGTCCTCATAAAGCAATTTAAAAAACAGAATTAAAGCTTTAAATAAAGCTCTGCATTACGAATTCATTTCTACCTCATTACGAATTCATTTCTACCTTATGATTGCAAAAGTATTAAAGTGGAAAGGCATATTTTTCTTCGTAAACCTTTTAAATATTAAGTATCTATTAAAGTGGAAAGGCATACTTTTCTTTATAAACCCTTCAAATATTTAATATAATAATTGTATAATAGAAAGTTTATGACATGGATTTCTTGCAGAAGACATCATATTTCGATTAAGATGTTTCAAGTTTCTTGTCTTCGGCCAAAAAGACAAAGAAAGAACTAGCATAACGAAGCTGTAAAGAGTACATACTTATCTTCAAGCATTTACAAAGGAGGTACCCTCCTTTGGGGCAGGCCGAGGGTTTTTACATAATTATTGACACGTCCCATTCAATCACCTTCACTCATACTTTGAAGGATGACTTTCACTTGTGTTAGGAGCATAAATTCCTTGCTCCCCAAGAAAAGGAAATAAGAGCAATTATATTTGAAATGCTGATTAGTGTGAACAGCGAAATACACTATTCTCTGCCCTTGTCCTTAAGTTTGTTTGTGTTGGTTTGTTGTTTCAAAGGAAGGAATGGAGGTTGGAGTGATCTAGAATGATGGTTTTTTGAAGGATCGAGTGTATGCCATATGCAAATTGATTTGATGGGGGACTGGCAATGCACAGGGCCTCCCCCTCCAATGGGGGGCTCCTCAGCAGATATTGTTGTGAACAGCAAGAGACAGAGAAGACCCAGCGTGAGATTGGGAGAGATAGGAGATCAGTCTGCTGCCTTTGCCTATTCTTCACAGGACCTTATCAGGAGGAAGAAGCAGAAGCAGTGGAATCAGCCGCCAACTGGGTTTTTCCGAAATGCTTCAGATTTCCCAGGCGGGTCTGGTAAGTTATCCAAAACTCGGCCTTTGTTAAACATTAGCAGTGACGAACAGGTCATTCTAGATGAACCAATTTCCCACTGTGGGTTTCCTTCTGATGAGGCTGGGAAAATGCAGCTGGACCCTATCTGTGTTAGTAAGAAGCTCAGGCATGGTAGGACACGTAGGAGGGGTGTGGGCTTAGTTGGAAAGATGACCAGGACCATGAGAGTGAGCCCTGAGAGCAACAATAATGGGCAGGACAAGGGTTCAGGGGATGATAATGGGTTTGGGGCTTCTTATGATGTTGATACTCCTGAGTGCTTCAAGGACTCCGATCTGGACACTTCTGGGAGCCCAGTGAAGGAAACCAGTACAATTCACTTGGATTCACCTGATTCTAGACCTGTTAATTTGGGTTCATCTGAGTGCCATCATACAGTAGGGGAAGTGTCTGGGAATGAGAGGGAGGAGGAAACATGGGCTCATGACAATAAAGAATCCACAGAGTATGGTAATGGCAGTGGACTGAATTTCCCCTCTGACTCCAACACTAGGTCTAAGCAAGATGCAATGAGGGATCGGAACGGCGATGATGATAAAAAGCTTGTGTCGATTAGTGCTGCACACTACTTAGGTATGGTAAAGGATGTCAGGGCATGGTTGAATGGACTTGGATTGGGTAGATACGCGGAACTCTTCGAGATGCACGAAGTGGAGAAGGATGTCTTGCCATTGTTGACATTAGATGATCTCAAGGAGATGGGAATCAATGCTGTCGGTGCCAGGCGTAAAATATATTCTGCAATTCAAAAGCTTGGAAAGCGCTTTGCCGTGTGAGTCAACTGTTGGGAGCTTATGGAGCTAAGTTATGATTCAGATCATAGGCACTGAGGGCTTGATGCTGCTTGTATGCAGGATGCTTTGGCTTAAAATGAAAGGCAGTGAACAAAAAACATAAATGCTTGAATGGAGTTCTATTGTTCTGTAAATAAAGCACCTGTATTTATATATATTTGAATGAACTTTCTTACATCCTCTGTGTGACATATGTTTGATCTTTGAACCAATCGGTTTCTTGTGCAGGATGCTTTATGTTTTTGTATGTTTGTTTATGATGTATCGATACTCCATTGTTATGCTATTATTATCCTGTCTAGTCTTTTCTCACAGATTTCAATTTAGTAGTTATTACACATTTCACATTTACAATTACCAGTAAATAAAAGAGAACTGACATGAATACAAACTGGAAAATGCCAAATGGAATCTAGCACCCTTCCTGAAATCTGAGTATGGGTTTCATGTACGTTTGGTGAGAGAATGGGAGGTTAAGTGCAAGAACAAGGATGCTGGTCTCAAAGGTAGCTCTCTAGGTTAAACTTTGGATACCAAGCCATCTCCTTCCTCGAGAGGAAACAATTCATTTGTTGGACGCTGTGTGGGAGCTTTGAGTTGCCAGTTTTGTGTAAAAATGTAAACTAGCAATTTGTCCAATTTTTGACACAGCAGCTCCCATCTACGTGTTGTTCCCTCAGGTGAGCCTGGGAGGACCCTAATGTTCCAATGTGAGTGGTTTCTGTTGACACAAAATGCAGAAGATATCTATTGATTCATTTTTCTAATTTGCCCAGGTCAGTGGTTTGTAGGTAGTAGCTTATATCTTTGGGATTGAAAAGGATCTTGAAAATCATACAATTGCTTTGATTATGAGCTTGAATTGGCTGATTGCATGGATAACAATCTCTGATGCTGAGGCGAGCACCGGAGATTTGTAATTTTGTATACTACCGAGGTTCCACTTGATTGTTTATGGATGGACCAAGTTCCGCCAAACAGTCTCAAGGTTGTTGGTCCTTTATCCTTTTTCAGACCAGGTGACCTAATTTTATGCTCGTCATAAATGCATGGCTGTTTAGTTTTCTTGGAAGTGTTTTGTTCTCCCAGTAGAGTTTAGAAGATTTGTTTTTTTGCTTCTGATTAAGCATTTCAGTGTTGTTGTCCCTTCTTGCTACTTGGTAACCATGTTTACAGTTCTTTTCTTGCCACACTGGCTGTGTGGTGCTATATTTATGTTTTTCATGGATAATGTGTAGTCTGCCTTTTGCCAACTTCTTTATGGATTTGGGGTGAACCCTCCAAGAGCTTGAGTAAATCAAGTGCCCTCCTTTCTTTTGTTGTCTAACTTTTAAGTATTTTCGCTGAATCTGTTGATGAGCCACATCTAAAACAGATAGTGTTCAGTCTGATTCAATTCTTAAAGAGTCGAATAGAGTTTGAAATCAAACTAATGCCAAATATCCCATTTATGTGAGATGTATAAGGTATACTTTTATCAACTTTTCATATTGTAGGTTCTGTGTTGTATTCTTGGTTGCTTTTTTAAAATAATGCAAGGATTGTATAAATGTTGTGTAGTAAGCCTTTCCTATTTTCCAACCCCTCATGCATTCATCAGTTTGGAAAGGGAGCAGTAAGCTCTAAATTATTTCAACAACAATCTAATTCTATCTTTCTGCTTACATTCTAAGCTGAGGGGGTGCTTATTTCTGCCCTTTTGGCGTGAGCCTAATTTTATCTTTCTTGATTGCCTTTGTATTTCACTACTGATATTAGAGCTATGATTATTGTAAGGGTAGCCAGCAGAAATGCTTTGATTAGACTTTTCCTCAAAATTACCACATTATGTGTCAGTAACTATCACAATTAACACTTGAGTTAAGTCTACTTCAAGAAGCTGTAAAAGATATTTTGATGGCTTTAGTTGGTTGCCAGTAGTGTTAGGTCTTTGATTATGGCAATGATTGGTTAGGGCTTTAACCCTCGAAATGCCATGATCCTGTTTTGTGGTTAATATTCTGTAGAAATTCAAGTTACTGGAAAATACATGATTAGTTTGAATTCATACTATTTTATGACTTTCTGAGATAATTGAATATTACTTGGCCTGATATTGCTAACTCAGTCTGTTGGCTTGCAGAAAGTATCAACTTTTCATATTATAGGATCTGTGTTGTATACTTAGTTGCTTTTTTAAAATAATGCAAGGATTATATAAACGATGTGTAGTAAGCCTTTCCTATTTTCCAACCCGTCATTCATTCATCAGTTTTTGAAATGAAGCAGTAAGCTCTAAGCTATTTCAACAAGAGTCTAATTCTATCTTTCTGAATACATTCTAAGCTGAGGGGGTGCATATTTCTGTCCTTTTGGCGCCAGCTGAATTTTATCTTTCTTGATTGCCTTTGTCTTTCACTACTGGTGTTAGAGCTATGATTATGGTAAGGGTAGCTAGCAGAAATGCTATGATTCCATTTTTCCTCAAAATTACCACATTGCACGTCAATTATATCACAATTAATACTTGAGTTAATTCTACTTCAAGAAACTGCAAAAGATTTTTTTAATGGCTTTAGTTGGTTACCAGTAGTATTAGGGCCTTGATTATGCTAACAATTGGTTAGGGCTTTAACCCGATAAATATTCTGTGGAAATTCAAGTTACTGAAAAAGACATGATTAGTTTGAGTTTGTACTATTATATGACTTTCTGAGATAATTGAATATTACTTGGCCTGAAATTGCTAAGTCAGTCTGTTGGCTGGCGGAAAGTACAGTCCTGAAATAGAGAATCAATCTTTTCTTACGAGGACTGGGTACTTTTTGCTTTTGTGCCGGATTAAATTACCCTTACTGCAAAGTGATGGATGCAATTTGATATAGTGTATTATTCAATTGGCCTTAATCAAGCAGTCAGCAATATTACTGATACAGCATGCTATTTCTTTCTCATTTTATCTGTTTCTATATTCAGCCATTCATGAATTTGGGATTGTTCCAGTCATCTGTGGCATAGCTACCAGAAACGTGATGGCACTGTTATGTTTCTGGGAGAACTGGCCCAGAAATTGGACCGAAACAGTAATGGGTATTTCAAGCAGGGCTGTCTGGTTTCTTACTAACTAAAAACGTGTTTCCTGTTTTGGGACCCATTCAGGCCTGTCAGCAGCTGTGCTGGGGTATAGCTTGTCTGTATACCCCATAATTACAAGCTCACTGCCAGTGTTTTCTGTCTCTGTTGGATTTCCAACACTTGGTTGCTATGAACTTTGTTATATTTTGCAAAACATGGTTCCATCATAAGTTCACATGAATTAATCCTTTGCAACAATTGAACCAGCAAGTAAGTCCATCTTTTTTGTTTACTAATCTAACTGATTGCATGAAAGAGGTGCCATACGATTTCCAGGAACACATACGAGCATTGGCCTTGCGTCTGGCAATTTTGGATATATGGGACAAGCAAAAAACTTAAGCATATTTCTTTTACTTATAGGCTTGTCTGTATACCTCATATTTACAATCTCGTTGCCAGTGTTTGCTGTCTCTGTTGTATTTCTAACTCTTGGTTGCTATGAACTTTGTTATTTTTGGCAAAACATAGTTCCATCATAAGTTAACATGAATTAATCGTTTGCAACAATTGAACCAGCAAATAAGTCCATCTTTTTTGTTTACTAGTCTTATTGATTGCATGAAAGATGTGCTACGATTTCCAGGAACACATACAAGCATTGGCCTTGCGTCTGGGAATTTTGGATATGCAGGACAAGCCAAAAACTTAAGCATATATTTTTTGCTCCAACGTCAGCCTGTCAGGACTCTGTACAATGCCTGCTATGCCAGTTCTTCAAGAGTTCAAATTGATAATGTTTCAAACCCATCCCTACTACTACACCCTATGACTGGTATCTAGTCAATTGCTCCTACACTGTAGAATGGTTGCTTCAATATGGAGCAGAAGGTAGATTGAGCCGCCGTGACTAACAATTATTTGTTAGTCTCGACTCTTTTTCTTCCAAAGTGAATTTTTACCATTTCCCAAAAATAGCATATGCCAGGCTTATTCCTTTGACTTTGGCTTGGGACTTAATGTCTTGATCAAGTTTGAAGTGTGATACCCTGGCATTGACCTTGGTCCTTTTGTATATATTAAATCAAATTATGTATAAATTGTAAATAAATGGCTAGAAATACGGGAGTCGAGCCAAGTGAGTTTAAATAAATGACCGTGTGTGTAAATGATGCAAATACACTTGTATGGATTCCTAATGCGGAGGTCAAGGTTAAGGCCTGACTATTGGATGGATCAGCATGTAATTCTGGTAAATATACTTTCTTTGGACCGTGTGGTGGACTTTAACAGTATGCACAAGATATGTAAATATTGTCGTTGAAAATTTAATATAAAGGTCCAAATGGCTGTGGAGAACACAAGAGGAGCTATGTGTCCACTAGAGGGGAAGAGAAAAGGGGTCCCATGGGAATCCTCTATAGCCAAATGTCATCCTAAGAACTCTGACCTTCTCATCATGTGCCTTAATCAAAAGCTCAACCACCGTCATTAAATTAAAAGCCAATCATTGAGTGCATGTGGTGGTTGGTGAGAAATGTCTGTCTCACGTAGTTATGTAGGCATGGGGCTTGGTAACAATCAGCACGGGGAAACATGGGTCTCAGAAGCCACTGCCATTCACCATTCACACTGTCACCATTGTCATGTTCAACACCACCAAAGTTCTGAAGGTTGCATTCCTTATGCTCATATACAAAACCTGAAAATGACCAAACCAGCTATGGAAGAATAATTCGTGGACCTAGAATGAGAGATGTATTGCTATAAAAGAGCATAGAGGCTGGCATTATTAGGAAACCTTCCCTTTCCCTGTTGCTTGCTGCTCAATGGAAATCCTAGAGCCAAGGCATTGATCTGCCAGGTTATCCCCAGAAGACAATCAACAAAATGGATTCTTCTTGCTTACACTGAAGAGCACTGGAAGGGGAGAATATTCCCGTTTCACTGTTGAGCAGAGAAGGGAAAGATCTTCATTGTTTTTTGCAGGACAGTGAATGAGAAAGCCATGACTGATTGATTGCTGGATGACTTACCCGGAGTGCTCAGTAGAGTGTAGATTGGCTGAGTCTGAAGGTAATTGGGTTGGGTTGAACGAGTTATGAGTCTAGTTCGTTTCCTTCACTTTGGTGGTCTCGTACTTTGGCTTGGAGGTGTGATATGCTCTGGATGCCCTATGGTTAGGGAAAAATGCTCATACGTGGCTAGTTCCTTGGACTTCCTTTGGTTAAGAGAAGTATTTGATCTTTGCTTGTGGTTATGCAATTTAATTCTATTCCTGTTTATGAGTGAAATGGGTATGGAATCTGGATTGCCATTGTTTCTATGAGTTTGTGATTGATTATTCTGCCGCAGTTATTTAAATGAATACATATTTGCATTTGAATGGTGTTTGGTTTTCATGGCCCAAAATTGTTTGCAGTTATTTAATTGAAGGTGACATGACAAGAAGGGTGGTTTCTTTTCCCAAGGTCTTATAATCACAAAAACATCACTTAATTTTGTGAGATGGCATAGTTAAATTAACATTTGTGATGATATCTCATTTAGTCATTCACAAGAATTTTGATGATTGTTGTTTTGAAAGAGGGTCAAAGTCTATAGTAATCTATAGTTAAAATTTAATTATTCTTCCATATGTATCATACCTTGGGTAACTTGAAGGCCTATACCCTAGGCCCGAAATCTTGAAACGTTTCTTATCCTCGAAACCTTAGATCCCCATTTCTTGGTTCGGCTTCGTTTCCCATTTCGTTTCGCATTTTCCATTTCTGGTAACATAGACTGGTGGCATCAGAGCATGAAAATCCAAATTTGTGTAGAGTTGATTCTGCTAATTCTCCTTTTAATTATTCTCAGAGTGCATTTTATTTGGTACAGAATGAAATTCGAATGACCTAGATGGAAGAGAAAAAATAGGTCTTATTGGACAGATTGTTATTTTGCTACTTACATAATGAATGCAAGCACAAAAAAATACAAGGCAGCTAAGACGTGGATGAGATGCCTAAGTGCAGAACATATCAAACAGGAATGGATGTTCTCTTTGTGCAAGACATTGATAGAGACTACAGAGTTACCGAAAAATAATGCTTAACTATTTGCGGGATAAACAGCATATATCCTAGAAATTATAGATAAAGGTTATATATTGAGAATGTGGCTACAAGTTCATTTCAGGATGGAGACATGGATACAGGCTACAGCGGTCACAATGTCTCTGAGGGTTTTGAGACTACATATAAAACTCGTGTGTGGAAAATGGCTAAGTTGCATGGAAATTAATATGAATACATGTACAGCAGCTGTTTTTGAACAGTTTGGATATGATATTATCAGGATACAGTATATATATATATATATATTATATATGTATAAAATATTTGTTACAATATTGACTTTTCTAATCTTTTAACTTATCAAAATTATTGAGATTTAGGAAAGCACAAGTACAAAAATAAAATTCTAAAGCAAATCAAATAATCACTTACCAGTTTTTCTTAAGGTTTGATAAACCAAAATTGCTCAGTGAGTATTGTTAAGTTTGGCAGCATCAACAGTCATTCTCCAATGAGAGAGCCATATGGGCCACCCTGAGGTTAGCCAGGGAGATTTGGATAATCAACTAGTCTTGTGAGGTATCGACAAAAGCCAGGGGGAATGTACAACCTCTGTGAGTCAAACCAAAAGTCGGGACGAACGAGATGTTATGTAAAGTCTAATGCAAAAGTCAGAGCATAGTGTAGTGCAAAGTCAGAGCATTGCAACTTCTGTGAGCATAGATAGACTAGTGCAAAAGTCGGAGGGAACATACAACCTCTATGAGCCCAGTCAAGCCTAGAGTAGACCCGCGAGCAAAAGTCAAGGCATCTAGCAAAAGTTGGGTTGAATATAAAATTCCTATGAGCTAGAAACAAATATTATTCCTAATATTACCGTATTAGCTAGAAACAAACGATATCCCTAATATTGCAAATGATATAAATGTATTGATCTAGTGCGTTGGCACGTGTAACATTATCCACTATGAAGAGAAATTCGAATTGCCATGTAAAGAGTCGAGTTGTAGAAGTCAAAGTTGCATGTCTAGGTCAAAGTCAAAGTTGTCAAGTTGTCGCATGTTGCATGCATGTCTAGTTGCATGTATGATATGCATTGCATGCATGCGTGACATGTGCATGTTAAGTTAGTATGCATGCATGCCAAGTCAAGGGTGAGTTGTAACTGAAGTCTCAAGTCTAGTTCTATTTTCAAACTAAAGTGTGAAGCTGAGTTATGTTAAAGCATGCAAATAAGTTCCTAATTTGTGCCATTTACTTCTTCTCTTCACTCCTTTCTAAACAGAGGTCGACCCCTCTCTTCCAAACAATGGTTATGCAGGGTAAGGGTGAATGTAGAGACAACATATAGAGGCACATATCAGCATATAGAGGCAGCATATAAAGGCGCATAACAATGTTGTCATAGCAGCATATAGAGGCAGTATAAAGGTGCATAACAATGCTGTCATAACAACATATATAGGCAACATAAAAGGTACATAACAGTGCTGTATTATCAACATTTAGAGACAGCATATCAGAGACGCATAATAGTCAATTAGAGGCAGCTTCAACAACCCATATCAGAGCTGATATATCTCATTCTTTGAAAGCTACTCGGACACGTCTATATCAACAAGGTTTCTTAGTTCTCTGTCAGGCACAGTCAACTTGGCAAGCTCTTTAAGAACAGAGTTTTCAATGTGGATGTTTGTAAGTGATCTTACATTATTAATGCAATAAAGGAATACCGTTTGCTGGGGTTTTTCTCATTGAACAAGGTTTCCCCAGAGTATATGTGTTGTTGATGTGCATGCTTACGTATCTACATGATTATTGCTATTCAATTATGATTCTATATTGTTTAAATGTATTAAGATGGAATCAAAGTGTCGAAGGAAATAAAGAAATAATCCGCATAATAAATCAAGCTCAAAATTTAACAAGTATTATATATATATATATACCATCCAAAAAAATATATGAAATAGAAATATAGGGAATTTTAGTTTTTGTTTCATTATTTGGTTGTGAAACACATAAACCATATATGATCAAACCATGAAACATAGAATCCATGCAACCATATATGATATAATCATGAAACACAGAAACCGTATAATTTTCTTCTTGTTTTTGTTATTTTGGACTGGATACAACATCTTTCTGTTTCAGGCATTTTGGATACAGATCACGAGTGTATCCAACTGGGTCTGGTCCATTTCTGGGCTGGGTCCAGATCTGGATCCCGATCCAATACGCTGAAATGTGTATGCCAAGGTTTGGACTCTGATGGATACACTATTAATTTTTGTCTCGAGTTCCCAGAGAAATAATCTATGTTGCATGGGGACCTGTTCCACCCCCCCCCACCAAAAAAAAAAAAAAAAAACCTGTGTGCCTGCTATTCTCGCGTTTTGGGGTTTGGGGATCCTTAGGAAACGTCCCCAAACTGTTGGGGACTCCATCGGGGACTCGAGGACTTGTTGGCTGTCTCCAAGACAATCTGGGTATATTTCAAGGATGCTCTGGGCAGATTTCAGGGATGTTCTGGGCAGATTTCAGGGATTTTCCGGGTATATATTTTCAGTTTTGACAATCATGGAAATTGATGATTGGACAATATGATCATTCTCCCATACATTATTTTTGTATTGCATTGAATCTAAATCTGTTGTACACGTTGCAACTCAAAACACGGGTTTTGTATGAAGGGTTTCAATTTGGCTTTTTGGTGATTTAAATATTGTATTTTCAGCAACAACATTACAACAAGAAAAACTTCCATGTCAAAAAAACAGGAAATGCAACATTTCAAAAAGCGCTACTCCTAGTGGTTAGTTCTCATTTTTCTGGTCATCTTAGCTTTTACATATTGTACATGGGTTTCTAGGAGTCATTCAAGTCTAGTGCTTCCACCATCTCAACCTCAAGCATTGTGAACACAATAAGATAGTAGTGACTTGGATTGGGTACTAAATGTTTGGATAAATTCCTATTCAATCACCTTCTTATAATCTAATCTTTTTACAGAACCAAAATGTTTTATAGTGGTTTTCAACACAACTGTAAAAAATTGCAAAACTTGTTGAGAAGAGAATGTCTTTTATGTTTTAACATAATCATCATTAACAAGAAATATGATGAAGAAAAGCTACTATAGAGACAGTGCTCACTTAAGTTTCCTAAAGCTAAACTGCATTTTGCTCATGTCTAACAGTCAATAATGAAATGTTACTCGGCCCTTTTTTTAATTGCTCGAGCTTTTTCAGAATTGGCAAGTGTAAGGATTGTGCATAATACTATATAGTATTGCTTGTTATGCTTACAAGCTTGAAGTAACTACAAATGTTTATGGTGAATTTTAATATATATATATTTGCCCGTCCCCAACCTACCTTCTGCTGAAAAATTTGGGGCGCACTCTAGCCATCCCGGAGATGCTTCCCCGTCTTGAAAACAACATAGGAAATAATCTATAGTTGATAACACAGATGAGAAGTCAAATTTGCACTGGAAAAGATATGACAAGTAAACTTGAGCATTTGAATTTAAAAAGTTAACATGCTTATCTGAAAGTTTTTCCCTTTTATCATCTTGGCCTCTCTTCCTCTGACCAATAATAGAGGCAGCGAACTTATCTCTTTATTCATCATGCCGAGTTCAACTTTTTCAATTGGAGTTACATTCTCAGTCAGTTGTTTATACTTGTTCTGGTTCAAGGCAAGAAACTAAGCCAATCTCTTATGGTGCCACACTGTCGTGCATTGAAAATGAAATCAAGTAGAGCTGCATGTGTTAAAAGTTTTCCCAATATAAAATCTAGCATAATATTTCAAAACAAATGGTGCTGGTCTGAAGGGTATGCCATTGAGTTGTCTTGGATTACTAATTTCTATTATGCATTGGACTATGTGCAATAAGGGTTTTGCTTTTATTCATTTGGAGAACCTTCTAATATCAGAAACCTTCAATATCTTACAAATGGGTCAGTTTTATTTTACAATGAAGGCGGCATCCTATCCATAGGGTTTGTTAGCGTCGCTCAACAGGTTGGTAGGTTGAACCGTTGAATACGAAGTTCTTGAATCCATGTTTGAAACTGTTTGATAATGGCATCCAGGATTCCAAACTAAGATAGTGTTGAACATTATGCTATTGTTTTTAACTAATATTCTGATTTTTCACTTTTTTTAAAGGGATGCTTAATCGTTACATGGTGAGACTGTTCCATGAAAAGGTGCCCATAACTTGCACCTGACCCGAACTGTTCCATAGAGACTGTGAGACCTCCTCTAGGTTGGAACCCTGGTGGATGGCATGACATGTCATCATCCTCATCATTAAACCAACCAAACACCACATCAACAACATTAATTTATGTTCCCGTTGAAACTTCCTTGAAAAGCAATAAGCACGTTTATTTCTTGACCATCGTACTCGAGGATGTTACAAGAAGCAATATGTCTGGGGGAGAACAAGAACCTACTGTACTTTTGCAGGTTGTTTAAATATGGCGTGGGCTAATGGGCATCAAATCGCCCCATTTCTGGCAAGGGCAGTTTTCCTGGTGAGGCTAAGTTCTGCCCATTTTATTCATTCTTTTTGAAATCTGACAATCGGGGTCATGTTAAAATAGGCGGAAATAGGCCAAAACCCCTGGCGACAATGTTCCATGGTCAAAGTTCTTGACAATGGGGTGGAACACTAACTTCCAGCAAAGTTCCTGCTGAATTTAGGGGCAATTTCTTCTGGATAAGGGGGGTGATATGAGGGCTGCTTATCTCATGCCCTTATCTGGAAAAAGAAGCTTAGAGCAGGGATGACTTCTTGTGATTCTATTCCCAATTTAAATCACTGGAAGTAATTCTAACTTTTATTGCGAATTAGTCGATTTTATTTCAACTTCTACTGATATTATTATGTTCAGTTGATGGCAGAGTCCCTAAAATGGTATAGGATGATATTTATTGCCAACAGAAGAAAATGGCAAAAGTTAGATGGCATTTGTAGTTCCACAACATTTTGCATTCTAACTTTTGGCATTTTGTAGTTCCACAACATGTTTTTTTCAAATACTTCTTTGAAGGACTAACCCATGCATTCTATCAAAAGCATGATGAAATGGTATTCGAACTGACAATTAGACAACAATTGTTTCAGGTAACATACTAATTGTTTTCCACGAAAGGTATAAAGCATTTGTAGTTCCACAACGTTTTGCATTCGAGGGCCATGAAAGGCCACTCTATGTTTATTTCAAATACTTCTTTGAAGGGCTAACCCATGTATTCTATCAAAAGCATGATGAAATGGTATTCGAACTGACAATTAGACAACAATTGTTACAGGTAACATACTAATTGTTTTCCATGAAAGGTATAAAACATTTGTAGTTCCACAACATTTTGTATTTGAGGGCCATGAAAGGCCACTCTATGTTTATTTCAAATACTTCTTTGAAGGACCAACCCATGCATTCTATCAAAAGGATGATGAAATGGTATTCGAACCGACAATTAAACAACAATTGTTTCAGGTAACATACTAATTATTTTCCATGAAAGGTATAAAGCATTGAAGGATTTTTTGATATCTTACACTAGTTGGTTTCTAGAAGGGTTTTCAGTTTTTTTTCTTTTGGAAAAAATTTGCATTTTTATTATCAAAAATAAAAATACATTCTTCATATGCTATTGCATGCCAGATTTCCCCAACTGTTTATACTGTTCTGGTTCATAATGTCTACAAGACTTGACCTTACTGTTGCTACGGTTCATACTGTCTACTGACTTGTCCATACTTGACATATTACAAAATCTTATGAACTTAAAGACATATCTACCTATATACAAAGCTTATTTATAATATTTCAAAGAAGACAAACATTTTCAAAACGTGGTCTTCAACTCCACACATTCTGTCAAAATTCATGTCTCTCCATCATTATAATCCACTAGGTGAACTGCTCCCAAAGGCAAACTAATAATACCCTCCTTGGACAGTGCATCTGCTTGTTGATTCAACTCCTGAAAGATGAACTAATAATACCCTCCTTGGACAATGCATCTGCCTGTTGATTCAACTCCTGAAAGATGTGACATATAGAAAATGATTCAAGCACCAAGACTGCCTCCTTGAAATTGAGAGCCAGATCTTTTAATTTCAGATTATGAATCTTCTGCCTTCCTAACATCCAATTTACCACCAGCAGGGCATACCCAAAGACCTGTAAAGTTTTCAATCCAGAGTCAAAGGCTCTTTTTAACTGAAGTTTCAATGCCATTAGTTCAGTTAGATTATTAGAACCCTGGCCACAGTTAGCCTCTAGGGTAAAGTAATGTGCCTCTGAGATATATAAAACCACCCCCAATTCACAGAGATGTGACGGTCCTTGGTGTAATGTCCTTTTCCAAATAGGAGCTCTAGAGAGGAGGTTTAATGGTTTAAATTGCCCCGTTAGACTATAGCCAGGGCCAGAAAGGGGTAAACAAGGTTACTAGAGGTCACTCCAGTCAAAGGTGTTATGTTTGGAAAGTGACATTGAGCTAAAAGTGGTTAAAAATGCTTTTAAGCCAATTTAAGCTAAAAATAGAACAGACGAGCTAAAATTAGAAGTCAACAACAAATTAGGGTTTCAGAAAGCTATAAGAGAAGGGTCAACGACCTAATTCATCATTATGTAGATTTTGACTTGTCATTGAGGAGAGGCGCATCTTAGGAGAGATAGTTCAGTGGATTCCAGGAGGAAGACACCAGTTGGCTGATTTCGATGTTGAGAGACACACCTTAGTCACCGGGAAGATCATCCAGATCTTCCATCATTCTTCAGCAGCAGTTACACAAGTTCCAGCAGCAGGGGCACACTTATTCAAGGTGAGGGCGCAACTTCTGAGGAGGTTCAGTGGATCGACTTGTCCCATCGAGGGAAAGTTCAGAGATTCCCCTCCAACCCAGTTGAGAGGAAGGCAAGGTGCATCTTTTGCCTGGTTCCCTGTCAGATTTTGACAGAGGAATCATCTGGGGTGCATTTTCCAGACTTGGGAGTGCGACACTTTGGACAGACACATTCGGGGTTCCCGAGTGATCATCAGATTAGATCCAGGGAAACCCTTCCGATCCATTTCACAGTAGGCCAAGGCGATCATTCTGAGACACATCTTAGCGAATTCCGACAGTGGAATCACTAGGGCGTAGTTTCCCAGTGAGATAGGGGCGCATTCCCCCGGGGGGATCCATTCGGGGTCCAGACACACCAACAGAGGGGTCGATCAGTTACCAGGACCGAGAGCTAGAGCAGGGCGCACCATTTGAGATAGTTTCCAGGCCATTCTGAGAAGTTTAGCCACCAAGGCAAACTTTCTGGACTTTTTGCAGTTACCGTGCGAGCTGCCATAGTTCCAGCTCATCCATTGATCCTGCAGTGCTCATCTATTATTGGGTATTATCATTTAGTTTGCTTATTGTATTTCGGCTAAGATCCTTTTTCCATTTGATCTAGCCGAGTGATTCATTTTATTCAGCCGCATTCGACATTTGTACTTCGCAGAGATATCATAATATAAACTTTGTAGTCTTTTGTTGCATTTATTATTCGTATGATCATATATATATGTTGTAAACAAATAATTCTCCACACACATTAGCAGAGTTTCCTAGACTAGCCAAGTCAGGAACATTACAGTGGTATCAGAGCTTTAGTCCTACCAGCCTGTGACTAAAGACGATGAGTGTAGCAGAGGACCCAGGGGGTCGTGAGCATGTAGGTGACAAATATGTCACTTACAACAGACGCAAGGAGGGAAGACTTAGATCTGATTTTCCTCCTTTTCCTCCCAAATCAAAGGAAGAGGAAGAGGCATAGAGGGAAGCAGAGAGAAGGGTAGAGTGAGAGGATGAGCGTGAGGTGGAGAGGATGTTAGGAGACAGATATGAGAGACTAGAGGGCAGTGGTAAGGCCCCCATGGACCCATAAACAACCTTCATGCAGGTACTTGACAATTTGGTAGTTAGTCAGCAGGTCATGATTCAGTCCTTGGCGTAGATGGCTGATAGACTGGCCATAGTGGGCACCTCGGGCACAGAAGCCCCACATGCAGCACAGCGGAACTCAGGGGAAGGCAATAGACCCCAGTCTCCTACTCGCACATACACCTCTTTGAGTAGGATTCCTAGGCCATTGTTCCCCAGTTTCTACAGGGAACCTCTAGTAGCAGCACAACAATCGATAACACATAGGCCACCCATTCAGGCGGAGGACATTGCAGAGTATAGGAGGGAGTATGTAGCATTGGGTTGTGACTTACATCAGGACATGACCCTGGTCGAGTATTGTGGACTCAGATTCAGGAACCGCCCCAGAGAGCCACAGAGAGGAGGACAACAACAACAACAGGGGCATAATATTGATTTCATCCGGAAAGTTGGTAAACTCACCATACCTTCTTTTGACAGATCATCCAAATGCATCGCTAGAGCTTGGGTACAAAAGTTAGACACATACTACAAGCTCAACCAGATGATCGAAACACAGGCCATCAGTTTCACTACCCTACACTTGGAGGGTGAGGCACACGAGTGGTGGCATTGTGGACTGGTGACGTTGGGGCAGAGTGACATCACCTCCTACAAGGAGTTCACAGAGAGACTCATGGACAGTTTTCATAGGAGGGATCCTAAGATCTACTTCAGGAATCTAGCCCAATTGAGACAAACTGACACAACAAAGGCGTTCATCACGGAGTTTCAACGGGTAACAGTGCTAGTGACAGATATATCAGAGCCCTGGCTGATCATGTTATTCACAGAGGAACTCACATAACCTTTGAGAGGATGGTTGAAGGCATATAGGCCTCACACCTTGCAGGATGTCATCCTACGCACTTGAGATTTGGCAGACTCAGTGCAAAAGACTAAACCCTTTTCCAAAACCTTTGTATCATAGAAGGATCGAGACAGGAAGGCATTCCAGAGAGAATGGACGGGCAAGGAGAAGCTGGATGATGAGATGAGGTGAGAGCTTATGAGGAAGAAGCTTTGCTTCAACTGTAGAGACCCTTGGGTCCCAAGGCACAGGTGCATGGGCAAGGGAGAGATTCATTATATTGAGGTGGCAACAGACAGTGTGGACAGTGAGGAGGAGGAGCAAGATAGTGGATCCACTAGCTCAGAGGAGGAGTCAACACAAGCAGAGGAGTAGCCTCCCCGTAGACCACCGACACCGGCAGGAGCCCACCCACTGGTAGTTCCACAGCCTCCTGAGTAGGCTAACAGACGGAAACCGGCAAAGGGAGGAGTCATAGTGACCCTTTCTGGTGTTCCCAGGTATGATACCCTCCGGATCAGAGGGACTATTCAGGGGCAACGAGCAATTGCCCTGATAGATGGTGGGGCCATCCACAACTTCATTGACGCTTCATTGGTACCGAGACGGGCACTTCAGACAGAGGAGTTTGAGGGGTTTGATGTTGCAGTAGCAGATGGCCACACAGTGGAGTGTCTAGACAGAGTTTCGGACTTAGAGATAAAGTTAGGAAACTACACAGTGAGACACATTTTATGTGGTTGACCTATCTGACATAGATGTGGTGTTGGGAGTCCAGTTGATGATCACCTTGGGAAAAATCACCACTAATTACCAAACCTTGGAGATGGGGTTCAGAGACCGTGATGGGAAGAAGGTTGTTTTGAGAGGTATGTCAACAGGAACACCCAGGACAGTTTCAACCAAGAGGATGGAGAGGATATTTAGACATGGGGAGGTAGCATATGTCGCAGAGTGCTTGATCACTATGCGAAAGGATTCAGAGGGTCGACAACAGTATCATACAGAGATCAGGAATTGTTGGGACGACAACAACATGTTTTTGGGTCGATTCCACCAGGGAGACCACCTGATAGGGGGTTTGAGCACACCACTGAGTTGGAGGAGGGGGCCAAACCTATGATCACACCCCTCTATCGTCATCCGAGGAGGTTCAAGGATGAGATAGAGAAAGTAATCAAAGAATTGCTAATGATGGGACACATCGGACTGAGCAACAACCCATTCGCCTCTTCCGTTGTCTTAGTTTTGAAGAAGGATGGCACCATGAGGATGTGCATTGATTACTGGGCCTTGAACAATAAAACCATCAAGAACTGATATCCTATCCCGCGCATTGACGAGTTGATGGATGAACTGCATGGGGCAGTTTTCTTCTCAAAGATTGATCTACACTCTGGGTATCATCAGATTAGCATCTGAGAGCAGGACATAGAGAAGACAACATTTCGATGTCACTTTGGACATTTTGAGTTCTTGGTTATGCCATTTGGGCTAACCAATGCACCAACGACATTACAGTCTTGCATGAACCACATATTCAGGGATTAGTTGAGGAAATCAGTCTTGGTTTTCTTCGACGACATCTTGGTCTACAACAAGACATGGCAGGAGCATATGAGGCACCTGACGCACCCACACACACACACATGCAAAGAATATAACACATACCCAACAGGATAGACCAGGGCATTCCTTAAGAAGATGACGACCCTTACAAAGCCTGTAAGGGTACTTGGGCTTATGGGTTGTTTGGGTGATCTTGACATCATCAACACTCCCAACACGACTAACATTCACTGGTTGTTTTCCAACATGTTTGACAGTGGTTGGAGGTTTTGATCCTTGTTTATCTTTCTTCTTTTTAATCTTTTTTTTCTTCTTCTTCTTATTCATCGGGTTACTAGATTCAAAACTTTCACTCGACAAAGAAGATGAAACGGAAGACGACCTTGCAAGCAAACTAGTGAAGAAGGTGAAGGATCAACATGAGGTTGATGCTCTTGGGGGGAAGTGCTTGTGACTGAAGCACTAACTACATTCGAGATTACCTGAGTGGAAAACAACCATACCGGTAATCCAATAGTGAGACCTGGAAGGCTCAAAGTAGCGATGTGAGGAGGACCAATGTTTCCATAAGAAGGAAAAACAAAAGGTTCCCCTGGAGCAGGGGTTCCTTCATTGGTCATTCTAGGAACTGACGCCATTAAGTAAATCCAACCTAGAGTTTGCTAGGGAAAACAAACAGCACACGCTAAAAATCTAGGAAGCAAGCAAACAAACAAAACCTTCTTACAATGAGCACACTAGTTGGTGATGAAATCCATCGTCGCGGGAACAATGTAAGAAGGGGATGAGATAGAGCGGGTGGAAAAGTTACGTTGACAACCTGCTTGATGGACTTACACCTTGGTGCAAGCTCTCACACATAATCGTGGGTATACCCTTCAAGGAGCCCGAATGAGTTTGGCCAACGTCGATTCCAGGTACTGTGAAAACTTGCCCCTCCACAGTCACCTCGTGTAAAGAACCTAGAGAGATAGGCCACTAAGGTTACCAATCACTACAGTGATGCTTGGGGAAACAGTCGACAGTCCGATCCACGCACAAGGGTAGGGTATCTAGCCCGAAATCAACTTGAAAGGCTTCCATTCATCATTGTGGGTATACCTCTCAAGTGACCCCCATAATACACGTAATCTCTACACCAAGACCAACAAAGCAGGGTGAGTAACTCTACTAGTCTCAATGCGACTTCGTGATTGACCCTTGTGTTAGAAGTGCTTCCTAGGACAAATTGTAATAAGTGGATTTAACTGCTCTCTAACTCAAGATTCTATGTTTGTTTGCAACCTTAGAAATTTATCTTTCACACCTATTCCAAAGCCCTACAACTAATCTAATGTAGGTTTGCTACCAGAAAATATTAAAATTTCTAATCGATTTTTATAAGCGCTTTATTTTATGGCTGTTGTTACTAAAAAAGAAAATGGCGTGGAAAATATGGTGTTTCGACCGACTCGAAAGTTATGCAAAGAGATGAAGATGCAATTTTTTTATTTTGATGAAAGTTATGCTACGAGAAGGAGAAAACGTTTATCATTCCCAAATGCACAATGTCCCAAAATCTTAAAACTCATCAATATCAAGATTCTCAAGAAATGAAAAAAAACCACTGTACACCAATGCACGATTCATGGCCCCCCCCTGGCCACGAGGGGAATTGTTTTTGGAATTTAAGATCAAAAAATGCTAAGAATCATGCAATTCCGCTACTTCAAATGCAAGGATGCCCCCAATCTAATACAAAGGAAGAAATTAAATCTTTTTGTTTCAAAAATTTCACTAAAAACAATAATGAACTTTCTTAAAACAAAGAAACCCAAACTAAAAGTTTTCTTTTAAAGCAAACTATTTAGAAGAAATCTCATCTTTCCTTAAACAATTCTAAAGAAAACACACACCTTGTAATTGAAAGATACTCAAAGCAAGAGACTAATCATTCAAAACCAAACAAAGCAAAAGTGGCTAAAAGCAACTCAAAGAATGTCAAGAAGACTGTAAACAGATCAATATAGGCTCCAAAAGTTCAATTCAGCTGTTCAAAGCAAAACCGGGCATCAAAAAATGACAAGACCCAATCCAAAAAATTTTACAAACAAGTTCGCAGGTTGGCAGTGTATTACAGTGCGAGAATCAAAGATTCTTGCAGGCTGAACAAAGGTTGACTGGGAGGGGTTCGCACTGGACTTAACACCAGGCTACGAACTCAGGTGTTTCTCGCAGGCCACTAAAGGGTACAGTGCGAGAATGCCTGTAAACAAGCAAAAATTTGAAAATGACTAAATTTGAGTAAAATTTCAGATCTAGAGAGTCTGGATGGATCTCCCACAGACTCAGAGACCAGAAAATAAACAATCAAAGAAAGGGAAACTAGACTAACTAGGAAACAATCCGTTCCCCAGTGGAGTCGCCGATTTTGTTATCGGACTAATCGGTAGGTTCGGACACTAACTGATCTCCCTAGATCCACCTAGATCTAGAACAAAGCACACCAGAACATGACACTTTCCTTAAGTTTTAGATATTGAATTTACTAACTAAAGAGGGATGAGTGACATACCATTTAAATGTCGCTTCCTCTCGCCATTGCCGTCCTAGCTCCGTTCCAACGCTCATATAATGATAAACTTGCAAAAGAACACAACCAACCAAAGTGATAGTAATAGCATAAACTCAATATAAACCTATGTATGTGATCAAATAATCATACAATAAAAAACAACAAACTTTATAGGAAAGAATCATATTACTGTATCATATTAAATGTGAAAGAGAGATTACAACCATGGCCTTGATGTATTAAGTCCCTTCCAACTGTCCTTTGTTCCCCACACACTTTCACTCTAAGAATTCTGAGAGCACAGATCTGATAGTATTCACTATCTATCTTGACAAAGGCAAAACTCAAAACCACTCTAACCAAGTTAATAATTCCAAGCCAAATCCAACTTAGCCAATCCCAAAAGCTCCAAGCTAACTTTCTCCATGAGAGCTCCTCTCCTTTTATAAGATGAAGAGGATAAGGTGAGGAGGTTAGGATGATCCCACCAAATCAGGAAAGCGAGTAAGATCCACACCATTCGGATGCCACTTCACCATGGAAGTTTCTCCTTCTAGAAGATTTGAGAAAACACTTGTTTTTCCCACGTGTAGGCATTCTCGCTCCCTGCCTATAGAACAACCTGCAAACCTCTCGCAACCCAACTATGGTGCAACCTGCGAGAATCAGACATTCTCGCACCCTGCCTATATGGCAACCTGCGAACTTCCTTTTTTTACAGGGTCTTTACAAGGGAAAATGCAACTTCCTTTCTCAGGAAAAGTTCTTCTCCCTTCTCTCTTCAGGAACTTAGGCCACTGACCCCTCCGAAGGCAACAGATAGGTTTACATCATTAACGGTCATAGGGATGACAAAAATAATGTGCAACACTTAGCATCAGGATTCGCGAAGTCATGAAGTCCGGAACTTCAAAAAGGCGGGAAGTTCCGTTGTGGGACCCACGTTGATGACGTGTCGGAATTTCGACATTTCGGCATATCGGCGGATAGTAGGTCGAGACTTTTGTCCTGAAAGTCCTGAAGGGGCGAAAGAATTAGAGCCGTCCGTCTGCGGGAGGATGTGTGTCGCAGAATCATCCATTTCAGAGATTCGGGCACCAGGACTCACAAAGGCGAGCATCTTGACTTCGCGAGTAGCGAAGTCCCGAGGAAATCTGAGCCGTTCGTCTGAGAGCGGATGCGTGTCGCGAGATCGCCCATATCGGGGATTCAGACATTGGGAGTCATAGAGGGAAGTCTTTCGACCTCGCGAGCGACAAAGTCGCGAGAGGATCAGGACCACCCATCTGGGGAGGACAGGTGGCAGAGATCAAGGAATCTCTCATCTCAGGGTTTCGCAAGAAGAGAGCGTAAGAGTTGGGTGCTCCAACTCACGAAGTCGCGAAGTGCGAAGTGGCGAGGAGAAAAATCTGAACCGTTGGATCCAGGAACAGGAGGACCATTGGATCAAAACTCTGTGGTGATATCGTATATCGGGAGTTCGGGGGTTCGGAGGTTGGAAGGGGTCACTTTCGACCGTAGAAGTCGCGAAGTGTCGAGAGCCGAGGCTCGTGAGAACACGTGGCACATCCATCAGGTGGGGCCCGCGCGATTGACAGATGGGCACGCGTTGCCCGGAAAGGAGTTAGTACTCTGTTGACTTCTCGCGTCTCGGAGATTCGCGAGATAGGAGCATGAAGGCTCAACGCTCCAACTCGCGAGGTTGCGAGTTGCGAGAAGTGCGAAGAGGAAGTCAACCATTGCTGACTTTCGCGTCTTGGGATTTCAGAGAAGAAGAGCACGAGAGCTCGACGCTTCAACCTGTGAGGTTGCGAGTTGCTAGAAGTGTCAAAGGGAAGTCATGCATCGCATTTCCCCGAATCGCGAAAAGTTGATAAGCGCTTGGCTGGCTTAAGCGCATAGACACGGGAGAGGTTCATGTGGGTAAGACCCCAAGGGGGAAACCTGCCACTCGCTATCCCTGTCGGGGTTCGGCGCTTCGCTGTGTCGGGGTTTGCAGAGTCGAAAGACTCGACGCTCTGGTAGAGTTGAGT
>SNQJ01S0013691.1:144944-175673 GCA_010110895.2 Picea sitchensis | reverse complement strand
TGTGGGGTGAAATAACCGCGCGCCTGTGGCAAACGGTCGAGAGAGGAAATCCGGATGGATTTCTCTCAATTCTCCCTTGAATTGACTGGTTAGCAGGTCGGCAGAGGCCGGTTTGTGTACCTGTAAGTTAATGAAAGCAAAAGGAAAGAAAAATAAACCCAAATGAGGAAGGAATTGATATCAACTCCCCAGTATGGTCGCCAATCAGTTTGCACCCAATTCGTCACTTGGTGAGCAAATACAGGGTGCTTACATGCCTAGTTGGGTCTTGCTAGGCATGACAGCTGTAGAGGAAAGGGTTAGAGAAAACAAAACAAAACTACAAAAGAGAATTAAATTAAAACAAACTAAAACTATGAGCATATGGAAAAAGAAATAACAAACACAAAAGACCAATATCACCAATGTTTTTAGGCTGATCAATTGATGAAATCCAAATCAAAATGAAGAAAGGGAATTGTGGTTCCTTCTTCCTCCAAAGGAAGGCTCTTGAAGGCCTCACAAACTTGCTCTCCTTACAATGAGAAAATGAGAATGATGGTGAAAGAACTCCAAGCACATTCACTCAATGGAGAGGTGAATGGTTCAATGAAATGATGCTAATGTGTTATTGCCAAGGAGTGAGTCCTTAAAACAATCTAAGAAGCATAACATTACATCAAATTCCTTGAGAAAATGATGTTTCTTCATGGATTTTTATAGCATAGCATTGGGTGATTATGTAACCCCTTTGAGGTGTGAAAAAGGGCTCTTTAGGGCTCAATTAGGTCTTTGACCAGCCTACCATGCAGATTCAGCTAAGATTTGGGGTCAAATCGGCTTGGGAGATGATCCATAAGTGGTTGGAAGGATGACCAATTTCAATAAATGTGTCGTTTAGCAGGTGCGCGGGTCTTTGCGCCAACAACCGCGCGTTGTGTGCGCATGCGCGCATTGTACGTTCCTATTCCGCGCATATGCGCGCTCACCCAACTTCTGTAAAGTGCCCTTTGATTTTTGGTTGCTTTGTATAGTTTTTGACCCTTTTGCAATGCTGTGAAATTAATTCAGTGCCATGAATGAACTCATTCCTATTTTGACGATGTTGAGTTCTTGTTGCCATGTGCGGACAAAATTTCAGTGATAACATGTGATGAAGGCAAGCTTCGGTCGCATCAGCTAGTCATCAGAGTTGGGCTGGCTCATCTCCCAACTCTGGTTCCCGGGATGGCAGGGACGTAGTGGACACTATGCGACTGGAATGAAGTGCCTAATGTACCCCTTGGATTTCTACCTCAATTATGTTGTACATCGCCTCCTGCTTGGCTTCTTGTTTCTGCAATATTTTCTGTGAGGTGTCTTTCACAGTTGTGATGATGAAGTCAAAATCATCGACAATGAGCATAGTCTATACCTTGGTCAAAGAGGCTCTTGATTTCTTCCAGGAAGAGGGTTTCTTGGGAGAAACCTTCCTCTTCTTCAAGGGATCAACCTCATCTCTAGGTGGTGTTCACCTTTCTTCTACTCATATTCTTTGCCATTTATTTCTTCTACTTCATCATCACCCCCTCAGTCAGGTGATACTGAAGAAGTATTCTTTGATTCACTTCTTAAGTCTTGGACTTCTTCAGTCTTCTTCCTTCTGCTAGGTCCGGGTGTGTCATGTTCCTTGTGAGCGACCTTAGAGCTGTCAAGTTTGGAGTCAGACATCTCTGCAAGGTCAACGAGGATAAGGAGGTYTGCTGACTATTCCTTGGTGATCTCCTCGAGGTCCTCTTTTGTGAGCTTGTAGTACGATTGAAGCTCTTCCTTATGTTCTTCGGCTCGCGCAGTAATATAGATGAAGTGTCTATCTGTATGAAACTTCATGAGGGGTATGAAKAATTGTAGAGTGTTGGGCATCATGTGATGTTCATATTCGATGGATCTCTTCAGCTGGAGATAATATGTGTGAAAAACTATGTTCGACTACCACTATTTTCCCATGTTGCTCGAGTACCATAGCATGGTGAAATTTGCAGTGAGCGGCTCGAATGGTTCAATTTCCAAGAAGGTCGCACCTTCCGACATTTCCCAAGAAATAAACGTGATGAGGATCAGGAGCCAACTAAAGTGGAACTCGTAGCCTTGATCTTGTGCTTCATGATAGTCTAATTCTAGTTTATTAACTAGGTACTTTTCCCAGTTCATCTGTAGGCTTTCTACACATTTACCCGCGAAACCAACGACAAATCCTGTGACCTGCATCGGTCTATTCTTCATTATGATATTTCCTACAATTAATTGGCATGCTAGGTGCACTGCACCATTCTATATGGAAGCTACCTTATAGCCTCACGTCCCCTTCTCGACATCGTCGTAGGTATCCTTGATCTTCTATGCTAACGTGCGATATGTGGCTTTTCCTGGATAGAAGTCCTGCGGGTCAGGTCCTTGCATACTCAATCCGGTGATCCTATGGATCAATGTTAGATCGATTGTGATACGATGGTCTAGCCATAAGTAGCCTCCATGGTAACATGAAAGTAGGATCTTGACACAGGTGTTAACTTCTTGGTGCCTTCCAAAGTGTGGGATTTTCATTACATTCAACAGGGTGGACTACACAAGTTTCATTGTCCATGACTGGGGGACTATTTTCGAGTTCTTCCTCTTCATCCCGGTCAAGTATTTATATGGGGAGAGCATACTATGGTTCTTGTGGTCTCCTAGGTTGAAGTCGTTGAACTTCAACATTGTGATATTGTCTTGTTGTGCTCGAACTACACGTATCCCTTTCGGGAGGTACGCAATAACCATGATGTACTCAAAATATCTCGACACACTATCATGACTCATCGGGTCGACTAGAGGAGGGATGTAGTCGGAAAATATGGTTGGGATCAACTTCTCATTTGCTAGGTCATCTCTGTGCTTGGTTCTCTTTTCTATGATGACTCAGGATGGACCGGATCCATGAGCGGTTGACGGAGAGGTTGCGCTCCTCTTGTCAATTATAATTGAATACTTACAGAAATTACTTTCTCGGCCATGAGATTGATGAGGACTTCTTCAAATATTTTCTCCACGACATTGAGCTCGTTCGACATACATGATTGGATCAGATGGATGAATGAATGCACACAACAATAGAACTAGTTTCGATATTACTAATCACAGTGCAGTAGAAATGATTTCTCTCTGATACAATTCACAAAAGTGTTCTCGGTGCAACAGTCGACAGAATAAGTAGACAACTAGGTAATATATCTCTCTAATGGGCAAGAAACCTTCATTAATTCAGTTATGCCCATTAAGGCATATTCCCAATGGTCAGATGGTGAGATTCCTGGCCATAAATGTTGTTCTAACCATTCGTGGTGTCGATCTAATGGTTATATTGTTCCCAACGACTATATTGCTTCGCCATGGCGAAGTGCCATGTGAAGTTGTTCTGATATCCTGGCGATGTTCCTGTTTTGCAAATTTTCCTTCTGGGAAGTTCCCTCTGGAACCTTCTGTAACTTTTCGATCTTTTATCTCTTCTTGCTAATATTTTGTGCCTTATTTCTAGAGAGCTTCGTCTCGTTAATCCTTTTTCCATTCCGATTCTTGTCTTTTTTTGTCATAGTAACTTTGCGCTGTTGAGATTCCTTCGTAGTGTGCATGGGTAATACTTCTTCTCTAACTGGGGTAGATTCTCTACTTTCTTGTACAGATAGGTGTCTCAAGTCCTTGTGTGTCCTTTCAACTTCGACATCCAAGTCTTTGGTCCTAAATAGCTTCGATATGTTCTCCTGTTCTTCAATCAACTGTGCAATCCTCCTAGTCATGAAATCTTTTAATTCTTTCTTCTTCTGCTCTAAGACTTCTTCTTCTTTCCTTTTGGCCTGATCCTTTTCAATCCAGGGTTTTCCTAGTAACATAGCAAACATGGCGTTGTTCTCAATAAATTTAACAACCTCAAAATCTTCTTCTGTCGAAGTTCCATGAGAACTCATAGATGTCTGGGTAAGTCTTCCACATAGGGTTATCAAATTTCCTTTAAATAATCTTATTCCTCCCAATGAAGGAATCATAGCGAGATTTCCTAAGATTTCCCAAGTTCTTTCTGTCATTATATTCACCTATGTTTTTTCATCTAGAACACAGTCAATGTCGAAGTCTCCTATTCTTACTTCTATTTTCTCTTTCTCTTTTAAGATCTCTGATATATTAGTATCTCTATGGTCATTTAGGCTTTATTTCATTTGTAATAGTACAATCTATGATTCCTTTTGAGGTTCTACCATGATCTCAGTTTCTTGACCTTTCGCAGGGTCTACTTGACCTTTCTAGGGAAATCTAAAACTTTGTGGTCCATGTTTTACAACAGATACAACTAGATATTCAACCAGGACATTCCTTAGCTATATGACCTGGTCTTCTGCAACTGTAACAAAGGGTTAATCCTCTCTTTCTCTTAAATGCTCCCCAACATTTCCTGTATTGCACACTAGGATCAAAGTAGTTAACCTACAAAAAATTCTTTCTAGGATCCTGCATCCATTTGTTAGTCCAAACATTCTTTCTTTGCATAGGTATAACACATATTTCACTATTATTATCAGATCTATTCATATCAAATATTATCTCATCTAGCTACGCCCTACTTTTCAAGCTAGGAATTTTTTTATCAAACATACCCAGATTCATACTTTTGAAAAAAAAAATTCCATTATCTTACCTTTAACAAAGCACAAACCTTACAGATCTTACCTCTTTTCTTTAGATTAGATTTCTTTTCTTAGCACAGAGCTTTCACGGATTAAGTAGGATGGTGCGCACTAGGGAAACAGATACACACACAGATCTTTCACAGTTTCATGTCAGATCTTTGCACAAAGCTCCTTTTTTCTCAGTTCCCAACAATCACAGTTTCATGTCCCAGCACTAGAACCATTTTTTGGCACAGGGGCAGACCCAGGGTTCAATTCTACAACAATGAACCAACAAAACCCTAACTATTGTCCCTTTCAACAACACCTGTGAAGCAGATGAAGTCTCACCCGAGGTAGAGGCAGGGGTGGTTGCAGGACTCTAGTGTCTGCAACCTTAGCTGGGACACAAATCTATGATTGTAACACCTTGACAAAGAACTTAGCAATATAATTCATCAATGTTTAACCAATATCTACTTCACATGTAAATACCCTAATTATAGAGCATCGTAGTATTCAACTGGATCTAGCATCTAGCATCACTTAGCATGATGAAATAGATTAGATCTAGCAGATTCAAGAACTAATCACATTCACACAGGTCAAATCCAACATTTAATCTCATTATTAAGCACAAAGAAACAACAGATCTATCTATCATTCATCTATGTCAAAGAACTAATCAAGTAAATACATCAATACATCGCACAAAGCATTCACAACATAGGATGTATGTGGTTCACCCCCTCCTTGGGGCTACATCCACCACTCTTCATCTTGTTTATTAGCTTTCTTCAATCTTCTTACATGCACAGAGCCTTTAGATCAACTTCCTAGAGGGAAGGAGATCTGTGCACTCTTTGCTAGATTCTCCTTCCCCAATATAGGTTATAGGACAAAGCCTACATACAGTCCCTTACAACCACTTGCACTTAGCCTTGCAAACATACACAAAGCACTTAAAATTGTTACTTGCACTCAACACCACTTACAACCGAGTTGTCATTCACACTTAGCCTTTCATTTTATGCTTGCTACATCATCTAGAATCTATTTATACATTACAAAATCGAGCCTAAACATGAGTAAACCCATGGGCCGACATCCCCATACTTGTTGCATAATCTGAAATCCCAAAAAGCCCTAAAAGGGGGACGAGATCCCATGATCTCCGCTTCATCTTGCGTTCCACCTTCGACAGCCTATCGAAGTCCCAAAAATAGGTCTAACATGACCAAGGATCCTCAAAACTTGGTCAAGGGCCAACAATATTTTATATAGTTTTTATAAAATTTTGGTGATTTTTAAGGTAAAATAATTTTATCCTATAGAATTTGGGTGAATCATTTTTAAAATAGGGAATCTCATTTTTGGAAAAACCATGGAAAATTAGCCTATGAGAGAAATTTATCCCCTAAAATTATCCCTAAATATAGTTAATGTGATTTTAATTGGATTTTAATTTTATTTTCAGGTCTCAAAAGGAACGGGAAAATGTCATGTGCACTGCTTGGTTAATGAATACCATGAATCACTTTTGTTTTAAAAGTAGGATATATTTCAAACAATTCAAAATATATTTTTTGAATGATTGTTATAACAAACTTTCATAAGTTGTTGTAAAAATTAACATTATAAACTTAGATTAGTATGTAGTTTTAAAAACACTCTATTTTTGAAGATTTACCTCTATCCTATGGATATGAAAAGTAGATCATTGTGGTGTTTAAATACTTTGTTAGCTTTGATATCAATAGGGTGAAAATTTTGGGAGATGGACTCATGAATATTTTATTGAAGGATACAAAATCGTGCTTTAACCAAGGATTTTGTCCTGCTAGTTAAAGAGTTCACTTCGTATTATAATATCTTGGTGTTATGACTTATAGTATTCAAAGTAATTGATTATGAATTGACTAAAATTAGCTTTAGTTTGTTTTATCAATATGTGGTTCATTATTATCATGTATACATTAATTATTTCAATCTTTTAATAGTCCATGATTCCAAATTGTATAGTTTTAGGTGAGTATATTATCTTGATGCAAATCTTGAACTGTATTGAATTTTTTCATATACTTTGAGTTTGCACAGATCTATTTGTTCAATGGAAATTTATTTCTTAGTGTAAATAGTCATTTATATCCTCACTAGAGATTAACAACACAAAAGTTGTCCTTTATGTATTATGAATGCGAGATGAATTACCAAAGTGAAGTGACTTTCCCTTGTCCTTTCCATAGTCTTATAGTTATACAATTGTCTACTATATATTAATCTTAACAGGCAGATTGCAGGAGTAGTGTTATTAGACTAATTGGTAGGTGTGGACACTAACAGATCTCCCTAGATCCACCTGGATCTAGAACAAAACAAGACAAGACATGACTCTTTCCCTAAGTTATGACCATTGAATTAGCTAGTAAGGAGGAACAAGTGACATACCTTTGTATCGCTTCCTAGGGTCTCTATTTCTCCCACTTCACTCTGGTGCTCTCATGAGGTCAAGACCAAGACAACACAAACCAACCAAAGTGAAGATAGCAAAATATATTCAATCGACAACTTATGTGTATGATCAAGGAATTACACAATAAAGTAAGAATGACTTTATGGGAAAAGGACATGCCGCTGTATCATATTAATCAAAAGTAGAAGATACAACCTGATCACCTTGATGTCGCAAGCTTCCTTTTGGTGACTCTTGGTTCCAACACACACACTTGCTCGATCTTTGCATGAAGAAGATCCAATTCCTCTTGATAGACTTGTTAGNACACAAACCAACCAAAGTGAAGATAGCAAAATATATTCAATCGACAACTTATGTGTATGATCAAGGAATTACACAATAAAGTAAGAATGACTTTATGGGAAAAGGACATGCCGCTGTATCATATTAATCAAAAGTAGAAGATATAACCTGATCACCTTGATGTCGCAAGCTTCCTTTTGGTGACTCTTGGTTCCAACACACACACTTGCTCGATCTTTGCATGAAGAAGATCCAATTCCTCTTGATAGACTTGTTAGAGTCTCCAAGCTCCTGTTCAAGATGGCTTCTTCACACAATTCCTTCACCAATTCTCCAATTAATCTTTCTTAATATTCTCCATGAAAATCCCATCAATATATAGGAGAGGATGAGATGGTTACTTGGATGAGAATGATCCCACCAAATCCGGGAAACTAGTAAAATGATAACCATTCGAATGCCAACCCATTCTCTAGAAGATTCCCTTCTAGAACCATTGAGACTTCATCTTTTTCCCAGCTTGAGAACAAGTTCTCATCCTAGCTCTGTAGCACAGTGTGAGAAGTTCACACCCTAGCTGAAGGCAGCCTGCGAGAATGGGTCATTCTCACACCCTAGGATATAAGAAACCTGCGAACTCTCTTCAAAAATATGTTTTCTGGGGAGAGATGAATGTCACTTTTCTCAAGAGAAAGTTCTTGTTTGGATCCTGAGTACACCATCATCAATACACCATCAAGATGACCAAAATCATGGGTAATAATTAGTTTGGTACAGGAAGACACAACCACAATTTTTCTTTTAACACTGGTCAGTTTTAGGTTAGTAATTTTTCTTCTTTTGTTATTTGATTTGTGAATGTAGATTCACCTTTAAACTTAAATACTTTTCTTATCTAAGTCAGAACATTATCATCTACATTCACTCTTTTATTTTATTTTCTTTTTGTTTCAAAGGTAAAAGTAGATTAGTAATTAATCTTAGATCTAATTTACATTTTTCCTGAGATTTGGTTCTCTTTTATAAACTTAGTTTCCATGGTTTTTTCGCAAATCTTGCAATATGTACATTTTTACACTTTGTATATATAGAACATAAATGTACATAGTATATAATTAGGTTAGTTATTGTATTTTTACAGTTTAGATTATTATCCCTTTACTGGCCAACGAAACCGTAAACCCATCAGAGTGAGTCATTTCAAATGGCTTAGGTTACTTAGAAAACTTTGGACCGGACTTCCCTCACTATTGAGGGTGTGTTTAAATATGCCCATCAACACCTCCTTAAAAACATGGGTGACCGATTGTGAATCAGTAGGCTCCATACTAGGAATAGTTTCACAATCAACATGTTCTTCCTCAACATGGTTTTCCTCTTTCAAGCAAAAAGTTGATTGTTATGCTAAAACAGGTATGTCTTGTATGTTAATTTCTTCTCCTTGAGTGAAAATATTAGTGTTTTTATTTATTTTTCTACACAAAATGAGAATTTGAAATATCTTTCAAAACATGTTCATGGTTAGAAGATAGGAGAAAATAAAAAGAATTGTTAGAACAAGAAGTTTCAATAACTAATCCACTAGCAGTAGGAAAACATTCTTTATCTATCTCGATTAAACTAGGATGATTTATAACAAGAAGATAATTCAAATCAAAAGAAACTAATTCCAAATCATCCATTGGTGAGGAAGGATTTATGCCATGAGTGTCCATATTTTCTTCATTAACAAAATGATCAAAATTTAAGTTTTTCTCCATATCCTCCTCCTCCATTTCTTGTGAATACAAAGGTGATGTATAATAATGAGAACCTGACATAACCATCAATGTGACCCGATGTGTCCCATTATCAACATAAACACTCTCCTCTTGGTTAGCTACAAAAAAATATGAACTTGAATGTATTACACAAGATTCCTCTTTTTCATCACAAGGAAAGAAAGGGAGCATGGAGTGGTGGGAGGATACATATGTTTCTTTCGAAAAATAATTCTCTCTCTGATCAATATCCCCCATAGTAAAGAAATATCCATACATATGAAGTCTAACTAAATCATTAGTATTTCTAACATTTCCATGTAAATTAGCATTAAGACATGATTTATATTCTACATCCACTAGTTGATATGTTTCATTGGTAGGATAAATTAAAAATAAAAACAAATCATTGACAGAGAGCCTATCACTGATCCAGGAGGATCCAGAAATGAACACAAAGGTCCAGGAGGATCTGAAATGATCACAGAGGTCCAGAAGGATTCATAAATTCACAAAATTAAATCACCAAAAATTATATTGAAAACTCCATCAATGTGTAGATCTCAGTGATAGATTTCCAACAGTGCAAAAATCACCTCAAACAGATTTTATATGCAAAAGTTATGGATGGTCAAAGTTCGAGTCAAACTATGAAAAAGTTAAAGTCAAAGGGGTCCAAAGGTGACACGTGTCACCAATAAAAGGGTGACACATGGAACAATCGTACGACTATATGATGATGATGTTGCATCATCACAATGTGCCACATGGCACACCGCACGCTGACTGGGAAAGTGATGTGGAAAATCATACAAGTTAAGTGTGTTATCACATATAGTTGTCAAGGGCAGTAGGTCGTCCAAGTTTGTGGTATTCATAGGAAGCATCCAAGTGAAGTATGCAGATAAGCTCATTTCGGGCTTAAAATATGAACATGCAGGTTGAATTTTTTCAGCGGTGGAGATTCTAGGAACATTCCAGATTAACGGCCCCCAGGTATTTGGTATTTCAAAATTGCACGAAGTATAGTGCCATGAGAAAGGCCAAAGCCCGAAGTTTCGAAGAAAATCTCGATTGTCGATTGAAAAAGGGAATATCTGATCCATTGATCTAAAGAGGGAATATTTGAGCCATTGATTGTAAATCCTCTCCCAATATCACAATATCAATGACCACAGTCCATTGCGAGGACACAACATGCTCGGGCGATAATTTTCTTGAGCGGTCCCGCAATTGAAGTCATGGTTTGGAAAAAGTAATACGTGGAAAAAGGTGGTGGATTACGGGCTCAAAAGTGGTGTGAACCCAAACTATCTTTGAGGGGTCACACAATCATGCGTTTATATAACGTCCTATCCGAGAGCAGTGTGTGGCCACCCCCTGGGAATTAAGTCGTGTTTCAATCACGAGAAAAGGAAGTTAATGAAGTGAGACGACAGTTAGACCTCGTATCACCCCATAAATGGAAATATAGAAAGGACTGGTGGAGGAGAGCTTGCGTCTGACAGGGGAAGGCATGCATAGAGGAGACTGCATGCACAGTCTGACTGAGAAGACACAGGCGTATGGAATTGGATGAGAATCTCGAGCACACCTCCGCTGGGTGAAGTTTTGAGTATATGTATGTAGTTTTGATATTTTGTGAGGGTCAATGGTCGAGATACACTCCCTCATTGTAAATTTTTTATAAATCACGTTGGTTGTGTAATTCGATCTGAGACTTTTGGTTTAATGAAAGTCAACTTCATGTTTCCATGCTTTATTGCCTCTGACACTGAATGTTCATGATTGAAGGATTCACATGGATGTTTATGAATAAGTGTTGGAGTTACTTCACACACACCTAGGATTTATTTTTCCTAAGTTTATTCCTTGTTTATTATTCATAATTAGTCATTATCCAATCTCCTGTATTTTAGGGGAGAATATTCCACCTAGAGAATATTCTCTTTCAATCGACACTTCAGTTTCACTAGTTGAGTTGAGTTTAGATGTTGCGTTGGGATCATCACCATGATAATTTGACCTTTCCTTGGTATCATCACCAGAGTGGCACATTATCCTTGATTCCCAGAGTTAACTCCTCACTACTCTCTGTTCAGTCAGTTAACTGAAGACTAGTTGACTAGTTAACTCAACTAGGTGGCAGTTCACTCCCGTAACTACCTGAGAAACTAGAATAGGTGGCAGTTCACTCTTGTAACTGCTAGTGTGTGTCCAGATCATTCTAGAACACCATTATGGTGCATTGGTTCACCTCAAGTCGAACTCATTAGAGTTATACAGAGTATATGATGTGTAAAGTTTTCATTTATTCAGAATGGTTAATGAGAATTCTTCCATTCTTTCTCTCCTTCTTCTTTCTTATATTCTCTTTGAAAATGTGTGTATCACTGTTTAGCTAGATATATTATGTGTAGGTTCAACATGTTTACATGGTATCATAGCCGACAGACTGCTAAGCAAAAGCTACACCAAAAACATTTGCAGGTACAAAAGATTGAAGACAAGGAAAAGATGGAATTCCAAAAAGAATTCATGCTTACACCTTACAACTATTTTTCATGGAAGGAGAAAATATCCATACATATATGATCTAGAGGGTTGTATAGGTTAACCATGAATACAGATACAAAACCGACATCAGCCATAGAAAAATCCAAGTACTTAAATTGCATGCATGAGGCACTCGAAACAATTTGCAGTCTTATCTCTCTCGATCTCCTTTTTCACATATCTTCCCGTAAGACTCTCGATGAAGCCTAGAAAATATTGGAAGGGATATTTGGAAAACAAGATGATATGAGGGGACACATGTTGGAGCTGGAGCTTCTCACATTGGATCCAAAAAGCTTCGATAATATTCAAGTTTTCTTTACAAAATTCAAGGATTTACTGTCGCAACTCGAAGCTTGTGGGGTTGATAAATTGGCAGAGGAGAAACAAATGGTTCTCACCATTCTCTCCAAGCTTGGACATGAATTATTTGTATTTGTATCTACATTCCATACCGTCAGGTTCACCTCTGGAGCCACCTGGAATATGCCTTCTCTTGAGGACTTTATCGAATCCTTGACACAAGAGGAAACCAAGCTCATCAACATGGGCACAATAAAAGGCCCAAGGGCGCATGCACTCACTGTGAATGATGGCAGCCACACATATCAGAAAGACAAAGATAAATATAAGAGGAAATCTCATACACATGCGAAGAAGGAAGGATAAACAAAACCCTTCACCGATGCCTCCAGATCCAAAGGAGAAAAGGGAAGAAAAGGAGAGAAATGCACATACTATCACAAAGGATTCCATTCAGAATCCACATGCATGAAAAAAAAAATAGATATGATGTCTTAGGTACTTCAGGAAAACAACCTTGGAGATCGCATCCCTGAGGGTGCAAAGAATAAGAAGCCAAAAGATTTGAATTCCAAGAAAGGCAATTCTAGCCATGCCTTGATTGCCATCAACTCTTCTCCCAATGCTTGGATCATAGATTCAGGAGCATCACATCACATGGCTACCTCAGAAGTAGTATATTATTCTTTGGATGCATGAAAAGTTCCTCCCATTCTGATGGGGGACAACTCTTCTGTCGAAGTCACCGGAAAAGGAAGGATTGAAATCACCAATGAAAGTTTCGAGAATGTGTTGCATGTTCCCAAGATTTCTGTCAACCTTCTCTCCATGTATCAGATGATGAATTCCAGCACTGGAAAGAGAGACGTATTCACACCAAATTTCTTGGACATCTATGAAATGCAAACCAACTCCAAGGTTGCAATCAACGAGGTAAATCATTAGTCTATATTGTATACATTTTCTGAATTCATTGAACCTGATTCTACTTTACTTCTTACTCATGCTAATGAAAGTAGTAGGATATGGCACAAAATATTTGGACATTTGAGTTTCATATACATGCAACAAATTAGCAAGAAAATATTAGTTGATGGTCTACCAGACATCCATTTTTTCAAGGGAGTATGTGAGCGATGTGTTCTTGTAAAACACCCTCAAGAGAAATTTGATCTGATCAAGGGAAATTCTTAACGATCTTCTGCACCTTTAGATCTGATCCATAGTGACCTCATGGGTCCTTTTCCACATCCATCGATCAGAAAAGTGAGGTTTATTGTCATATTTGTTGATGATTTCTCATGTTTTACATGGATCTACTTTCTCAAGAAAAAATCTGAGGTATTTCAACACCTCAAAGATTTCAAATCTTTGGTTGAGACACAGTCTGGAAAGAAGATCAAAGTCCTCCAAACTGATAATGGAGGAGAGTGCGTAAATCATGAGATCCATAATCTTTTCCATGAGGCAGGGATTTAGTTGCAGCATACAATTCCCTACAATCGGCAATAAAATGAAGTTGCTGAGTGGAAAAACAGATCTCTAAAGGAGATGGCATCTTGCATGTTGCATGCAAAGTCACTACCATAGAGACTATGGGATGAAGCACTTAACTGTGCGACATACATCCAAAATAGATCTCCCCATAGATCTATCAAGGATAAGACCCCCTACGAGGCTTGGAGCGGCCTCAAACTGGAAGTGACCCACTATCGCATTTTTGGTTCTTGTGCATGGGCGTGCATTCCCTATGAAAAGAGGAAGGCACTTGATCCACAGAGAACTGAGTGATTTTTGTTGGATACCCTGATGGTGTGAAGGGATATCGACTTATTGATATTTCCTTGGACTGGCTCATCATTGAGTGTAGTTTCCAATTCAAGGAAAGTGTCTCGCATGTACCTCAATAGTCACATGCAGACACCTTCACTCTTCCACTTGTTCGAGGTGATGAGCATGCATATGCAAACTCTTCTTCAGATGAGAGTTTTGATTCAAAGGACTCAGATGATTTAGATTCAAAGTTAGAGTTAGTATAGTCAGATGAAAAGTCAGTCCAACTGCAGTTGCAGATCCAGAGTAGACGCCCAAGTGGGCACAGACTACTCTTCAGGATGCAGGGGATCTCGTTGGTGATCCAACTAATACTAGGAGGACTCGATCTGATTTCAAGGAGCCTCCTATTTCACTCACTACCATTGAGCCATTGCCTTCAAGGCATATTTTATTGGTTCAGTCTTCAGATCCACAGTCTTATGGCGAGGCTGCTAGAAATCCCTTTCAGGAATCTGCCATGCAGGAGGAGTACAAATCTCTCCTTGAGAACCAGACTTAGGATCTGGTTCCCCTTCCTTCTAGGAGGAAAATTTCCAGATGTAGATGGGTCTACAGGACCAAGAGCACAGTGGATGGAAATATCAACAGATACAAAGCTAGGCTTGTCACCAAAGGATTTCAACAGGGTCATGGTATTGACTATGATGAGACCTTCGCTTCAGTAGCGAATATGGATTCCATACGATTGGCACTTGCGATTGTGGCAACCAAGGGATGGGAAGTCCATTATATGGACATGAAGAATGCATTTCTTCACGGTGATCTCTCTGAGGAGATCTACATGGAGCAGCCCTAGGGATTTATGCAGGACTCATCTTTGGTCTTTCAACTGAAGAAGTCCCTTTATGGCCTTAGGAAGGCCCTGATGGCATGGTATGCCAAGATGGAATCCTACCTGTTGTCACAAAAAAATGTACATTGTAAATCAGACCCGAATGTCTATATGCTCAGGACGACTGATTCACTTCTACTTTTAGTTCTGTATGTCGATGATTTTTTGATCACCAGGTTCTCGACTTCAGCGATTTCTGCAGTCAAGAGGATTCTACATGACAGGTTTTTGATGATGGACATGGGTCCGCTACACTTATTCCTTGGACTTGAGATCAGTCAGGATGCATCAGGCATCAAACTGTCTCAAGCCAAGTATGCATGAGATCTCCTTGAGAGATTTCACATGATAGAATGCAAGTCTACTCTGACTCCTTTCCTATCAGGAGTCAAAATTAAGGATAAAGGGAGAGTCCACTAGTTGAAAACACATTGTACAGACAACTAGTGGGGAACCTATTGTATCTCACACACTGCAGATCAAACCTCTCATATGCAGTTGGCACAATTTCCAGGTTCATGTAGGAGTTGTATGAGCTACATTGGAAATATGCAAAGTGTATCCTTCAATATGTACAAGGCACCATCACCTTTGGGATTCATTATGCAACAGACTCTACATTAGATCTCATTGGGTTTATTGATTTCGACTGGGCTAGTGATAGCATTGATCATAAGTCCACATCTGGTTACTCACTCAGTCTTGGTTCTGGGCCTATCTGTTGGTTGAGAAAGAAGCAAGATTCCATTTCTCTATCTTCAACTGAGGCATAGTACAAAGGGGTAGTTAACATAACCATTCAGGCTATGTGGCTACACCATTTTCTCACTAAGTTGGGCATTCAGTTTCATTGTCTGATCGTCATCTGGTGTGACAACCAGAGCACTCTGAAGTTATGTAGAGATCTAGTCCAGAGGTAGCAAATGAAGCACATCGAGATCCACATGCACTACATCTAGGACTTAGTACATGAGGGTATCAACGAATTACAGTTCCGTCCTTCAGTAGAATAGACGACAAACATTTTCACCAAGACCTTCACTGAGAAGAAATTCCATTCTCTGCGAGGTCGTCTTGGAGTGAAGGACACAGTTTCCTAGCAACTGTGGTTCTTATTTTTACATACATTGTACCTTGAGGGGGGATTTTTCCCATGAGGTTTTCCCTCTTTCCTCACTTTATTTTCAGTGTATCTTTTGTACTTGGGTACCTAACATGGCCTTGTTGCCGAGACCCAATCTTTATTTTCACCATAGTGATGTTTAGGGGGAGTGTTGGAGTTACTTCACACACACCTAGGATTTAATTTTTCCTAAGGTTATTACTTGTTTATTATTCATAATTAGTCATTATCCAGTCTCCTATTTTTTAGGGGAGAATATTCCACCTGGAGAATATTCTCTTTCAGTTGACACTTTAGTTTGACTAGTTGAGTTGAGTTTAAATGTTGCATTGGGATCATCACCATGAAACATTGGGATCATCACCATGATAATTCAACCTTTCCTTGGTATCATAACTAGAGTGGTGCATTAGCCTTGATTCCCTAAGTTAACACCTCACTACTCTTTGTTCAGTCAGTTAACTGAAGACTAGTTGACTAGTTAACTCAACTAGGTGGCAGTTCACTCCCATAACTTCCTTAGAGACTAGAATAGGTGAACGTTCACTCCTGTAACTACTGGTGTGTGTCCAGATAACTCTATACCACCACTATGGTGCATTGGTTCACCTCAAGTTGAACTAATTGATTTATACAGAGTATATCATGTGTAAAATTTTCATTTCTTCACAACGGTTAATGAGAATTCTTCCATTCTTCCATTCTTTCTCTCCTTCTTCTTCTTTCTTCTATTCTCTTTGAAAATGTGTGTATCATTGTTTAGATATATCTATTCTATGCAGGTTCAACACATTTACACTGGGTTGTAATGGATGTTAGATTATATCCTGGTTATAGCGTTTTCAGTCTCCTGAACTTTGAATCCAAGAAGATCTTGTTTTCTAAGTTTTTCCTCCTTAGCCTGCTGGAAGACTTGTTGTCTAGAGAAGAACTTTCATTTTCTCCTCAATTTCTTCCTCCTACTCATCCTTACTACAACTTACTGGCTAAAGTTGAATCGAGACCTCATTTATGGGTGCATGTTGGTCCAGTTTTCCAAGTTAAAACGATATTATCCTAAGCTTGCACCCATAAGACCCCCTTTAAAATTGTTCATTGTTCTGGTGCTAAGATATCTAGCACCGTTGTTGGGGAAAAATTGAATATTTTACCTAGGTAGAATGACAACGAACTTATGATTATGAAGGTGCATCAGAAATCATAACCTTTGAAGATTGAGGTTGAACTTGGCGACTCCACTGTCTCAACTCCACTGTTTCAATGTGGCTTCTTCTGGCTACACATGGTAGCCCTTGGGAGAACACAATGATAATATATTTTCTTTGATGGTGAAAAAAGAACAGACACACTCTTACTACTTATCTTTCACATGGCGACTCGATGATTAAAGAATCGATTAACGACTCCACTGGTTCAAAATGGAAAAAATCCTGGCTTGGAGGTTTGCTCCTTTTGATTTTTCTGTTGTTTCTGGTTTTCCTAATGTTGTCCCTACTATGGATGAATGAGGCGATTATTTGCCCATATTTAGAGATTGTAAAGAGGACAAACCTACTCAACATATTCATGATTTTCATGAACTCATGCATCAGTGGGAGATACATCATGATAATGTATTATTAAAAACATGTATGTTCTCGTTAGCAGGGGATGCTTGTGAATGATATCATTCCTTACCCCCTACTAGTATTTCCACCCTAAGGGAATTTCATGCATCATTCAATAGGCACTGTCAAAAGTATTATTCCTCTAAGTTAATATGTCATAAATGTTGTGAGGAGTATAGAGATGATGTTTAGGACATACTTTGTTCTTGTGAAAGTTGTGAGGATGAGGGACATCCCTTGGAGGATATGATGGAGATGATACAATCACTTTCTACAAGTATAGAGGAATTAGAGGCAGATTTTGCTCACAACTCTTACGAAGAAAATGATGAGGATATTTTGGTCCTAGAAACAAATGTTCTTGGAAGCCTTGCTTATGATGAAGAAGTGATGTCGGATACTGACCAAGAAAAAACAACTTTTGAAGGATATCCCAACGAAGACGATGAAGAGAAGATATATTTCATGGTTCATGTTTATAGTGATTATGAATTTGATCCTGGGGAGAGCCATGAAGGAGAAAAGGAGGAGCCACATCTCTCAGCTATCTTGGCTTAGAATTTTTCCCCTTTCAATTTCTCAGCCATATCTGGTTATCCACATCTAGTACCGACTATAAACAAATGGGATTATTATCTTTCGATATTCAAAGGAAGAAAGCATGACCATCCCGGTGAGCACTTATTAAAAATTCATGTATGCATGCTTGAACATGGATTCTTTCACGAGGATGTCTGGATCAAGATGTTCAACTTTTATTTAGAATAAGATGCTCTTGGATGGTGTCTATCTCTCCCTGCTACTAGTATCCATTCTTTGAATGATTTTCACGATGCTTTTAATTCGTATTATGGGAAGATTTACCCAGATCATCTTGTTTTTTATGACTGTTGTAAGAGGTTTTCAATCCACATTCTGTAGATGATAGAGTGTTCCTCGTGTGATGAGTCTGATGAAGATCTGATTGAGAGAGAAATTGCAAGGATGAAAGTGAGTATTTTTCAAATACAGATGAAAAGTTTTTTCTCTCTATTTCCCAAGAAGAATTCCTTCTCGATATGATTGATGATAGTGTTGATGATGGAGTAACTATGGATGGATTTTTTTCCACCCCTAGTACACCTGTTGTCTCAGATTTAAAAGAAGAAATGGTTGAAGAAAAGAATTAAGATATTTCTCTTTTCTCTTTGCAAGATAAAAGAGTTACGCGCTCACCTACCGCTAAAGAGTATTCAGAAGAAGAAATCATAAGCTACCAATCTTCTTTTGAAAGTGAAATCTCCTACCAAGAGCAGCATGATAGAGAGAAAGAGACATCCTTAGATACACATGAAGAGACTTCTTGATATCAGCTAGCAGATGTTTTCAGAGCAGACAAAGAAGAAAAGGAGAAGAAGAAGGGGTAGTTTATCTCCTTTACAGAGCCTGTAAGTGAGAAGCCATCGTCTGAGGTCAATCAACATGCATCAACCTCTCATCCACCTATTCCTACTAGAGATATTCAGCCATGTGTGAGAAGATGTGTGACAGAGCAGGTTGCCTATTATAAATTTTCTGGATTTTGTCGCTTGGCCTATGAGCCTGTGAAGGAATACATGGAGTTGTATTTCCTTCATGTTTTGAAGTCGCTCAACTTTATCCTAACCTCAAAATTAGGAGGAAATATGAAGGATGTAACTTCTCTATTGTCACAGTTGAATCATTTGTTACTAATCACGGACAGAGTGAAGAAGCTTCCAGTTAGGAAGTTACTTAAATGGCTATGGTGGAAGTTTGCTTTCACCTGACACTATGTAAAAAATCAATTAGTATAGGAATGTACATGACAGAGCAGGCTACCTATTATAAATTTTATGGAGTTTTCCACTAGTCATATGAGCCTGTGAAGGAATACAACTCCATGTATTCCTTCTCCTTCATGTTTTGAAGTCGCCTCAACTTTATCCTAACCTCAAAATTAGGAGGAAATATGAAGATGTAACTTCTATTGTCACAAATTTTGAACTCATTTGTTACTAATCACTGACAGATTAAGAGTGCTTCTAGTTATGAAGTTACTTAAATGGCTATGGTGGAAGTTTTCACCGACACTATGTAAAAAAAATCAATTAGTATAGGAATGTACATAAATAAGCCCCTCCTGGAGCCCATGTATTTTACTTTCATCTTTTAGGATAGTGTCCTTATCGACCTTTAATCCTTAGCATGATGTTTTTTGAGCATGACTCCATAGCCCAATTTAGAAGACAACTGTAACTACTTGTTCTTGGTAGCTCACAGGGAGCATGCCATCCCTTGTGGAGCCAATTGTTATCACATATAGTTGTCAAGGGAATCAGGTCTTCCAAGTTCACGGTCTGCATAGGAACTGTCCGAGCGCAACATGCAGAGAAGCTCATTTCAGGCTTAAAATACAAACAGACAAGTAGAATTTTTTCAGCGGTGGAGATTCAAGGAGCATTCCAGATTAATGACCCCTAGGTATTCAAGATTTCAAAATTGCATGAAGTATAGAAGCATGAGAAAGGCCGAAAGCCGAAGTCCCAAAGAAGATATCGATCATCTATTTGAAAAGGTAAGATCTGGTCCTTTGATATGAAGAGGGCATATTTGATCCGTTGATCGTAAATCCTCACCCAAGACCATAAGATTGACGGCCACAGCCCATTGCAGGGATGTGACATGCTCGGGCGATATTTTTCTTGAGCGGTCTTGCAATTGAAGCCATGGTTTGGCAAAATTAATGCATGGAAAAAGGTGGTGGATTGTGGGCTCAAAAGAGGCGTGAACCCAAACCACCTTTTAGCGGCCCCACAATCACGCGTTTATATAACGTCCTATCTGAGAGCAGCGTGCGGACACCCCCTAGGAATTAAGCCATGTTTCAATCCTGAGAAAAGGAAGTTAATGAAGTGAGGCAGTAGTTGAGACCTCATATCACCCCATAAATGGAAATCCATAAAGGACTGGCAGAGGAGAGCTTGCATCTGACAGGGGAAGGCATGCACAGAGGAGACTGCATGCGCAGTCTGACTGAGAAGATGCATGTGTATGGCATTGGACAAGAATCTCGAGAACGCCTCTGTTGGGCTAATTTTTGAGTATATGTATGTAGTTTTGATATTTTGTGAGGGTTGATGGTCGAGATACGCTCCTGAATTGTAATGTTTTTATAAATCACGATGGTTATATGGTTATGTGATTCGATCTGATACTTGTGGTTTAATGAAAGTCATATTCTTGTTTCCATGCTTTATTGTCTCTGATACTGAATGTTCATGATTGAAGGATTCACATGGATGTTTATGACTAAGTTGTAATGGATGTTATATTATAGCCTGGTTATAGCGTTTTAAGTCTCCTAAACTACGAATCCAAGAAGATCCTGTTTTCTGAGTTTTCCTCCTTAGGCTGTTGGAAGACCTATTTTCCAGAGAAGACCTTTGAGTTGTAATGGATGTTATATTATAGCCCGGTTATAACGTTTTAAGTCTCCTGAACTATGGATCCAAGAAGATCTTGTTTTCTGAGTTTTTCCTCCTTAGGCTGTTGGAAGACCTATTTTCCAGAGCCGACCTTTCATTTTATCCTCAATTTCTTCCTCCTGATCACCCTTACTACAACTTGCTGACTAAATTTGAATCGATACCTCATTTGTGGGTGCATGCTGGTCCTTTTTTCCAAGTTAAAATGATATTATCCTAAGCCTGCACCCATTCGAACCCATTTAAAGTTGTTCATTGTGAAACATAAACTAAATGGTACTGAGCTTACCTTTGTCGCAACCCATAGGTGACTTCAGGTGCTAACAAAGTGGACCAATCACAGATTGACAAGTGGAAGATATAGACCAATATGAGGCTACCATGTGGAAGCCTCCCATTGGCCATTAATGGGTAAGGGTTGTTAAAATTTTGTTGGATCCCATAGAATCGAACCCGAGTCTCTCAGAAAACAAGCCAATGACTTCACCACTATACCCAGTGGTTGGTTCTTAACCATACATGTGATGACATCTATTTAAGTTTGTTGAAATATTTGAATGTGTGGATATCATATGTATTTCAATATAACTGTGGGTCGAATATTCCGTTAGTTTGTTAAAATATATGCCAACCATATCATATATTATGTGGGGTATATTTATATATCCAAACACTGTATAACCAAAAATCTATATATATAGAGTGGTCTGCAGGGTTTGAATCCACAACCCACTATATAACATACAAACAACTTAACCATTGCACCAAAAAGTGTGCATTTTTTATGAAATCCCACCAAATAACATTTAATGACTACCTAAGTTTGTAGATGGGAGGTTAGGGCTCATGCCTTATTTATTGGCACACAGACCAAGGAAAGGATACTTATAATTGGAGTTTGCTTTGTAATGCACTCCATGGGGTTCCAACATGGAATTTTAGGAACTTTATACTCATTTTTATTGAAATTTCGAAAGGAATTCAATGGTGTATTATGTTTCTGATTTTGAGCAATGAAGAAAAAGGTCATTGTAAAACACAAACATTTGAACATTAATAAAGAGGTCTCTATTTGAAGTGGACTTGAAGATGTAACCCAAATCGGGTGAACTCCGTTATCAAACTTGTGTATGTGATTTTAATATTGTTCTTCTATTTATTCTCAGTTATTTGAAATTTATTCATCCTTAAAGTGTATTTGGATAGATAAGTTAATTCACATATCAATTTCATACAGTCAAGCGATCACTTATATTTCGAAGATCAAGTAGAAATTTTTATATTTTAAAGATTAATAACCATCTAAGGATTTTTTGGATCAAGTTGGTATCAGAGAAAGTTTTGACAAGTGTTTGAGAGTGAATTCTTACAAGGTCCAAATAAAAGTGAGGAGAAGGAAAACTTGCAAGTTACAATCCAAATATTGGTTCAAGAAGTTTTTCTCGTCGAAGAAAAATGACTTTGCCGAGAAAATTGGGTCCTTACAACTCTGAAGATAATTTCTTCGAGAATTTTAAATTAATGAAAGACATGGTGGAATAAATGTATGAGGGTAGAGAGAAGGCCAAGGAGAAAGGTACATCAAAAAAATTTGAACCAGTCAAAGAGGAAGGAGGAGGCTGTTATCACTCCGTAATTTTCCTTGGCTACGGGAGGGAAACCACAGAGGTAACCACATACCACTTTGGGCTTGAAATATGGCCTTTCCAAACCAAAGAGGGCTCCCTCATTTTGTATTTGGATCAGTGGCCATATATTAAATGGAAATATGTTTTTAAGATGTGGTTCATGGCAGAGGTGAAAACGAATCCATTGGGCATGGAGTCAAATTTACTGCAAAGGGAACTATCAGTGACTGGTAGTACAGATATCAAGGAAACATAGGAAAGGTAGATGATGTTTTATCAGTCAATAAGGTTGTAGTATCATGGTGGTAGAAAATGGAATTCAACATCCCATTACACTAATAGCATCTAACCGAGGACAAATTCTTAATGCAACTTTAGAGGAAATTCGTGGAATGTTTAATTCCTATGAATCAGAGCATCAAAAAGGGATGAATTCTAATCATGTAATTTCCAATCAAACATTGAAGAACACACATTTAAATTAAAACTAAGATAATATTTACATACATGTAGAAACGGGAACACTTCAAAAACACCATCACAAGAATCTTTGGTAAGAGTTACTCTGGACTTCTAATTGATATTTCATTATAATTTAGAAAGATTACAAAATGTTCAAAATAAATATCCTCAATGCTTCTGCCAACCTATTTAGTCNTCAGTCAATAAGGTTGTAGTATCATGGTGGTAGAAAATGGAATTCAACATCCCATTACACTAATAGCATCTAACCGAGGACAAATTCTTAATGCAACTTTAGAGGAAATTCGTGGAATGTTTAATTCCTATGAATCAGAGCATAAAAAAGGGATGAATTCTAATCATGTAATTTCCAATCAAACATTGAAGAACACACATTTAAATTNATTCCCCAAGCCAAGGAGGTCGAGCTCAACTACTTTCCAAAGTTGGATCTAGTTACAAAATTATAGCAACACGTTTAGAACTGCCTGCTAGGAAATATGAATCTTTTTTTTGGAAAATAAGGGTCAAATATAACATCATATCTCTCTAATAATGATAGTTATTACAAAACTGAGAGTGATTTTTGTATACGAACCCATTCTTGAGAAAAACCTCTTTCATTTTTTGAAAATTCCTCTCCAACGTCACAGGATACATGCCCAAAGATAATGGCTAAAACAAGAAATAATTAAATGTTTAAATATGAAAAATAGGTTGTAAATATCCATTCTAATATTACAAACCATGACACCTGTGAAAAAATTGAGATATTTTTTTGTGAATGATATTGTTCTTGACAAAATCCTCTTTCAGTTTTCAAACATTCCTTTTCATTTGGTCAAAAACTGAGTTTGAAGTTGATTGCAAAAATAGTTATTTTCAGAACTTGCGGAGCGAGGTTCCTTTTGACATTTTCTTCTATTGTTTGGATTTGATTGATGGATTAAGGTCACTGATTGATATTTTGACACTCGAGATGATACAAGTATCCCTAGGACCACTTCATTACCCTTTAAAACACCATTTTCTTCAACATCCTAATATATGTCAAACACACGATTCATACTTTGACCCTTGAGAAAATTATAGGACACTAACATCGGCTCCAATGGGGATGTTTTCCTCCCTTTGAGGAAAAAAATAACCTATTGCCTTCATCCATTGGGTTGTTCCCAACCTGCAAACTGACTTGTGTCCTTCTCCAACTAAAATCAAACCCACTTTTCAAACTAAAAACCAAAAATGTACATTGAAACTATGCATGCTACAAACTGGAATATTAAAATGCTGAAAACCGAACTCATAAATTATGGAAATATGCTTGCCTAGACGAGATTATTGCACACTAGTTCCTACTCTATGTTTCTAAAACATCTATTGAATCAGGTGATGCAAAAATATCAAAGTAACCAATAAAGCAAGTGCCTACTTACTTGAATTCTACTCACACTTTCCTTAAGAAAGAAGAAATAATTAGAGAATGGAAAATTAAACTCCATTTCGAATCCAATTTCAAAACTCATCCATTTAAAACCAATGATTGATTGCAAAAATGCCACAAAATTCTTCTTCTCTATTTTTTCCAACGGAAATGCAAAGGGATCTTGAAGAACATGAATAACTATCACTTGTTGATAAAAAAGAAAAGGACAATCAACATCTATAATTTCTTCTTGTTGATAAGCAAAAAGAAACATAGAAGTCTCATATTTTAATCTTTGTCTTACTTCAACTGTTGGTTGGTCTTGTTCTATGTTTTCAAAATTAAGATCCTTCTCAAAACAAATAGGAGAAGATTGATTATTTTCCTTATCATCCATATCAAGAAGAAAATTCATGTATTCTAGACATTTATCAATTGGAACAACGACAACTTGTATGTTCAATTCTTCATGTAAATCAACGAGAATCTCATTTTGGCTATCTAAAAATCCTGGGTTTTTATTTTCAAGAGATAAAAAATTCTTAGTGGTTTCTTCAGTTTCTAAGGTATCTAAGATAGTATGCCCTTCTTCACTATTTTCTTGCAACTATGGGGTGTAATAATGATGAATTGGTTCATTTTCTAGAGTGTTTATACATGCAATTTCATAGATATGATTTTCACAATTTCCTTCTTGAAATAAAAATTCAGAAAATGAACAATTTGAAGAAACATATAAATAATTTTCCTCATACTCTTGATCACAAGAAGACTAACAAGGTTGATGCAAATATTCATCATTTCCAGGGGATGGAACATGACTTTCATCATTAAAGTCTTTCTCGATGTCATTTTCATCCAAGAGAGAAACTGTTATTTCTTATTAGTGCTAAAAAGGGTTCTCATACAAAGCTTCAAGGATTTCTTCATCCATGAACTTTTCATCCCCATAAATTTTTTCCAAATTTTGAATGAAATTTTCAAAATCATCACAACAATTTTGAACCAGTGATAAAGATAGATAGGTTTCAGTGTATTTCTCAAAAAATATTAAATGGAAATATTTAAGGGAGTACAAGCAACCAGGGGGAAAACCTTCATACCAAGATATTTCTTTTCCCTCCAAAGTAACCATAAAAATATTCATCAAGTAGTCTTCATGAAATTGAACCTTTTTCTTACGCACATGCATGTGAAATTTAACCAAATGAAGAGCAACATTGTCACCATCTGTGTCTTTGAATTTTGGCGAATAAGTCTGCCAATCTATGCAAGGAATTTGATTTGAAAACCAGGAATGTGAGAGAAATTCATTGGAGCATACCTTGCATATCTATGATCCATATTGAAGCAGTGGATTCACCGAGAAAGTCTTTAGGATATTGAGTCTTTGGACAATGGAGTCACCATGAAAATTCTGAACTCTAGATTCTTGAAAATGGAGTTTCGAGGTGAATGATGTACAGCCATTTTGTGTCTGAATATTGTTCACCATCAATACTCATATCTGAACTTTATCATTTATCCCAGGGAAAATTACACTTTCTCTCTTCGACAACGGTGCCCAAATGTTATCACTCCATAATTTTCCTTAGCCGCGGGAGGGAAACCACGGAGGTAACCACATACCACTTTGGTCTTGGAATCTAGAATTTCCAAACCAGAGAGGGGTCTCTCACTATGTATTAGGTTCAGTGGCCAGATCTTAAATGGAAATAAGGTTTTAATATGTGGTTGATGGCATAGGTGAAAAATAATACATTGGGCATGGAGTCAAATTTACTGCAAAGGGAAATATCAGGGACTGGTAGTAGAGCTATCAAGGAAACAAATGTAACGTAGATGATGTTTTATCAGTCAAAAAGATTGTAGTAGCATGGTGGTATAAAATGGAATTCAACATCCCATTACACTAAGAGCATCTAACTGAGGATGAATTCTTTATGAAACTTTAGAGGAAATTTATGGAATGTTTAATTGCTATGAATCAGAGCATCAAACATCGATGAATTATGATCATGTTCTTTCCAATCAAACATTGAATAACACACATTTAAATTAAAACTAATATAAGAGTTACATATACATAGAAAGGGACACACTTCAAAAACACCATCTAAAGAATCTCTGGTAAGAGTAACTTTGGACTTCTGACTAATATTCCATTATAATTTAGAAAGATTACAAAATGATCAAAAGAAATCTCCTCTATGCTTATGCCAACCCATTTAGTCAATAAAAATTACAAATATATATAGAAAATACTCTTCCCCAAGTTGAGGAGGTCGAGCTCAACTACTTCCCAAAGTTGGATATGGTTACAAAATTATAGCAACACGTTTATAACTGCCTTCTAGGAAATAGGAATCAATTTTTTGGAAACTATGGTAGAAGATAACATCATAACTCCCGAATAATGATAGTTGTTACAAAACTGAGAGAGGTTTGTTTATAATAACTTGTTATTGATAAAAAACTCTTTTTCTTTTTTGAAAATTCCTCTCCAGCATCTCGGTATCCACACCCAAAGATAATGGCTAAAATAGGAAATCATTAAATGTTTAAATCTGAAAAATAGGCTGTAAAGATCCATTTGAATATTCCAAATCATGACACCTGTGAACAAAATTAGAGAGGTTTTTATGAATGGGATTGTTCTTGAAACAATACTCCTTCAGTTTTCAAATATTCCTTTTCATTTGGTCAGAAACTGAGTTTGAAGTTGACAACAAAAATAGTCATTTCCAGAACTTGTGCAACAAACATGCGGAATCAAGTTCCCTTTGACATTTTATTCTATTGTTTGGCTTTTATTGGTGGTTGAAGGTCACTGATTGATAGTTTGACACTCAAAACGATGATAAGAATCCATAGGACCACTTCATTACCCTTTCAAACACCATTTTCTTCAACATCCTAATATATGTCAAACACTTGATTCGGACTTTGAACCTTGAGAAAATTATAGGACACTAATAGAGGTGATGAAGGTGGACCTTCAAAACTCTCCTCACTGTCATTCTCAACATTGTCTTCTTCTGAGGGAAGTAAAAATTCTTCACATAAAAAGAATCCCTCTAAGAAGTCTGATCATAATCTTCCTTTATTAAAATTGGATTTCAAGTTCGAATTTCTGATCTATGATGGAGAATTGAATGCTGATAAATTGGACAATTGGATCTAGAAAATAGAGGCATATTGCAGGGTTCAAAATATCATGGATGACGCCCCCGGGGGGCAGCTCAATTGGCAAGTGCCGTGAAAATTAAGTTCCATGAGGTTTCGAGTTCAACTCCCCCCGACTTACAATGTGTGCCGCGTATGGGGCCTCGTGGGCACACCTGGAGGTTATAGTGGTAGCAGTTGGATAACACAACCACGTGTAACGCGAGCACGTGCCCAACTAGTTGCTGATTCCTCCAGACATTATATATATATATATATATATATATATCATGGATGACACTGCAAAAATACAATTATATGCTCTTTGACTAAGTGTCACATCCTTAATATGGTGGGAGAGTAATATGCAAGTCGATCTTGTTGAAAAGCATAAAATAATTTCTTCTTGGGATAAATTTACTAAATCCATAAGTAAAAAATTATATCCGCTAGCTTGTATGCAAAATAAAATTATAGAATGGCAACATCGAAGGCATGATAAATGCTATAATATTCAATACTATACACATGAATTCAAACGAAAGGTATTATCCGTAGGATTTTTTTTGTATATTCAAGAAACTCTTCGCAATTATATTGGTGGCATGAACTCATATATCCGTCACACTATTTTAATGTTTAACCCTACTAACATTGACAAAGTGTCAGTACAAGATACACATCTAGAGGCTAGTAAGGGTAAGCATGCAATTGAATATAAGAATCCATACACGTTCGAGAAGAAACTAAAAGGAAAATGGAAGAGTAAGAAGTCATCTAGAGTAAATCAAGTTGAAGGAAGACCTACATGTTCCCACTATAAGAAAAAGGGACACAAGGAATCATAGTGTTGGGAGCTACATCTAGAATTATGATCAAAGAAGTTCCAGGATAAGGGGAAGCAAAAGACTGTTGCATCAAATCGACAAGATCTAGGATCAGATTCTAGAGATGAATCAAATATCATGGCAATAGGAAGCAAAGATATATCTGCTATCAATTGTAATTCTTCAGTTCAATCCACCAAATTGGAAAGTTATATTGATCAAAAGAAAAGAAGCGAGCCTTTCCATGTCAAATTTGTAGTCAAACATACAAAGGTATATACTTTATTTGATAGTGGATCTCAAGTTAACTTAATATCTGAAGAAATTGTTAAGAAGTTGGGTTTTAAGATGACACCTCATAAAAATCCATATCCATTAGGATGGGTATGTGATGATGCTAAGTTGTAGGTGATGAAATAGTGTAACATCAAATTTGAAATTACATCTAAGTTCTTTGATGAGGTTGAGTTAAATGTTGTTCCTCTTGACATTTGTGGCATTGTTTTAGGTATTCCATATCTATTTGACAGGAAGGTCATATTCTTGTTGGTTGTGCAACCTAATTATCTTCTTGATTTAAAGGTTTTTGTTTTTAGCCATGTTTATATCCCATGAAGACTTTAAAACCCAAAAGACAATACATCCCTCCACATGGGGGACTTGCAGGGGGGGAGTTACAGGGGCGGATTCCCCCCCTGCAAGGTCTGGGGGGTCGACCCCCTGGCTGGGTGGTCCAGGGGAAAGCGGGGGGCCATCGAACGCAATTTTTTCCTTGTAAATGTATATTGTAATTTCATAGTAAATATGGATTGTTCATTATAAGGTCACATATCCGATGATAGAAGTTATGTTAGGGTTTTTTTCCCTAGAAGGAAACCCTCTTTTATAAGGGAAATGTATTGCGGCTATGTATCATTGTGACTATTGTATTCTATGAGAGGAGAATGTGAGAGAAAGAAGAGGAAGTTACAACGACTGTGTTGTCGGTTGTATCCCTTCATTTGTTGGATAATAAAAAGGAAGGACCTGGAAATTTATTTGGTGGATGTAGCCCACACTGGGTGAACCACGTATATCTGTGTCTCTATTGTATTATGTATCTTCTATGTTTTATTTCCACATTTTTATTTTATTTTATTTCTCTGCAATCCTGTTTTTCCAACACCTGGTATCAGAGCAAAAGGTAACTCATAGGAAAAGAGGGTTCCTGGTTCGAGTGGGAGCAATGGAGGAATATGAAAAGTTTAGGGTCGAGAAATTTAATGGCCAAAACTACCAGTTATGGAAGATGCATATGGAAGATTATTTATATCAGAAGGATCTTATTCCTACCATTGGGTGGAATAGAAAAGAAGCTGAAGGACATGAAGGATGAAGAATGGGAGGTTCTTGACAAAAAGACACTAGGAAGGATACGAAAAAGCCTGGAATCATCGATGGCTTTCAATATTTCAAACGAAAAGACAATGAAGGAGGTGATGGATGCATTGGCTAAACTGTATGAAAAACCCTTGGTGTCCAATAAGTTATTTCTAATGAAGAGATTATTTAATATGAAGATGTCAGAAGGTGGGTCTATTGCGGATCATTTAAATGAATTTAATACAATTACTAATTAGCTAAGTTTTGTAAAAGTGTACTTTGATGATGAGGTTATGGATCTTATAATCTTGTGCTCATTGCCAGAAAGTTGGAATGTCTTGGTCATGGTTGTAAGTAACTCTGTCTCTAGTTCAAACACTTTAAAAATTGATGATGTTGTTGGTGTTATCCTTAGCGAGGAAATATGAGGGAAAAACATAGGTGAGACATCAGGTAATGCATTAAACATGGAGAACATGGGAAGACAAAAGGATAGGAGAAAGGGCTCAGGAAACAACGAAAATTCTAGGAAGGGCAGATCCAAATACATACTGTGAATTATAGAGTGTTGGAATTGTGGGAATAAAGGACATCTAAAGAAATATTGTAGAGCTCCAAAGAAACAAAGATATGGACAACAAGAGAAAAATCAAGATGCAAATGTAACATGTGATGTGTTACAAGATTCTTTGATTCTTTTTGTAGATAATATTTCTAAGTCTTGGGTAGTAGATTCAGGGGATTCATTTCATTCCACACCCCATAGGAAACATTTTGTAGACTATGTTCAAGGTGATTTTGGACAGGTTCATTTGGGTGATGATGCACCATGCAAAATTGCTGGAATGGGAAAGGTAAAAATAAAGAAAATGAATGGAAACCAACGGTTGTTGAAAGAGGTAAGACATGTTCTAGATATAAGGAAAAATATAATTTCAACAGGG
>SNQJ01S0013691.1:125981-141010 GCA_010110895.2 Picea sitchensis | reverse complement strand
AATTATTTCCAGGGCCTACATGTACTTCCTTTTTCAATTCACTTTGTCATCTTCAAAAATTCATTTCTCCTCAACCATGAGGATCCATGTGATGTGCCACATACCACCGGAAACATCATGATGTATACTATCCATTCATGGGTTTTGTATATGCATGTGCATTTTCCTCCATGTCCAAGTACCGTTATCAATCTTGCGGTCCAAAACCCATGACTAGGGTTGACATCAATGACAACAATCAATCTTCCAACAGGTTGTATATCCATATTTACATATAAGGTGTGGAAGGTCGCCAAAGGATCACTAGTGATAGAAAAAAGAGAGAAGGTAGGTACATTGTATTTTTGTACTATTAATATTGACTCTTCTATCTCTTTAGCTTCTACAGGAGTGGATACAATACTGTGGCATCATAGGCTTGGGCACATGAGTGAGAAGAGGATGTAGATACTTCCCAAAAGAATTTTATTGCTAGATCTTAAACAAATTGATTTGGATTTCTGTGAACATTGTGTTTATGGAAAACAAAAGAGAGTTGGATTTCTCAGAGTCAGAAAAGAAAAGAAGAATGAAAGGTTAGAGTTTGTGCATACAGATGTATGGGGAAAATCACATGTATCATATCTTGGTGGATATCGTTATTTTTTAACTTTTATTGATGATGCAACTAGAAAAACTTGGGTTTATTGCATTCGACAAAAATATGATGTTTTTGATACTTTTAAGAAATGGAAAGCTTTGGTTGAGAATGAGATAGGAAAAAGGTTGAAGTTTCTAAGATCAGACCATGGAGGTGAATATTGCAGCAAGGAGTTTGATTATTATTGTTCATACCATGGGATTCATAGAGAGAAGAGAGTTCCAAGAACACTACAAGAAAATGGTGTGTCAGAAAGGATGAACAGGAAAATCATGGAGCGTGTAAGGAGTATGAGATTGCATGATGGTTTTCCCTTATAGTTCTGGGTAGATGTTGTTGATATTGTTATTTACTTAATAAACATAGGACCTTCAAGCTCTTTGGATGGTGGAATTCCAAAGGAGACATGGACAGGTAAAATGGTAGACTATTCCCTTTTTAATACTTTCGATTGTGAAGCATTTGTCCATATTGATAAAGAAAATAGAACAAAGATTGAGGCAAAATACAAGAAGTGTACATTTATTGGATACGGTGTTTGTTGTCCCTTGACCAAGTTTTGAGGAACACTTGGTCATATTTGACTGTTTTTGGGACTTCGACAGCTTGTCAAAGATGGAGCACAATGCAAAGCATAAATCATGGAAGCTAGACCCCTTTTTGGGTTTTTGGCATAATGTAATGGGAAAGGGATGTCGACACATGGGTTTACCCATGTTTAGGCCCACTTTTGTATATATATATATAGATGTCTAGGGCATATAGAGGAGGGAGTGGATGATATATCTATGTGATGTAGGCTAAGTGCCAAGAGTTGAATTTGTGTGATCAAGGCTTTGTGCATTTTGTGTAAGACTTGCAGAGCTGAGTACAAGTCCCTTTGAGAGATTGTAGAAGGATTTGTGTTGCGGTACAAGGAAGTAGGATCTGGCGAGCTGCATAGATCTTCTGTCCTGTGTGGAGTAAGGTTTTTGAGGCTCTATGTTGTAACATGATCAACTGAAGCTAATAAAGAAGAAGAATTTGTGGACGTAGCCCCAGGGTGGGGGTGAACCACGATAAATCTGTGTGTTGGGATCTATACCTCGACCTGATGTGTTTGTCTCTTCCTTTGCTAAGTGTTTTTGATATGTTTAGATAGATCTATTTATGCTTTGTTCTTCTGAGATATGAATGAATGTTAGATTTGGTATGTAAGACACTTAGTGCTTGATCTACCGAATCTAACCTATCTTGTTGTGGCTAAGTACTGGATTAACTTAGATATAAGTACATACTGCGATGCTCTGTGTTATCTGTTAATTATCATGAGGGTTGAATATTGATGAGTAATATATGCTAGGTGATTTCTAAGTGTTATAATCACAGATCTGTGTCCTAGCTAAGGTTGTAGACATCTGAGTCCTACAACCACCCTTGCCTCTACCTCAGGTGAGACTTCATCTGCTTTGCATGTGTTGCCGAAAGGGCCAGTAGTTAGGGTTTTATTGGTGCATTATTGTAGCATTGAACCCTAGGTTTTCCCCTGTGCCAACAAATGGTTCCGTTGTCGGGACTTGAAACTGTGATTGCTGGGAACTAAGCAGAAGAAGCTTCATGCAAAGATTTTGTCTTGAAATTGTGAAAGCTCTGTGCATGGATCTATGCCCTAGTGTGCAGTGTTCCACTTGATATAAAAAGCTCTGTGTTGAAGAAGGAAGGACATATTTGAAGGAAAGAAGTCAGATCTACAAGAAAATAGGTTGATACTGAAGAAAAGAAGTAAGATCTGTAAGCCATGTGCTCTGATAAAGGTAAGAATAGTTAAAAGTTCTTAGATCTAGAAGCTTTGTGCCCTGTAGAAGTAAAAGAAGTGAATTTTTTTGTTTCTAAAGTATGGATTTAGGTATGCTTGATAGATTTTGTCCTAGATTGAAAACTAGGGCATTATTAGATGAAAGAACGTTTGATGTGAATACATCTGATAATTATAATGATAGACATGTTATACCTATGCATAGAAAGAATTTTTGGACTAACCAATGGATCCTAGAAAGAAATTTTTGCAGGCTAGCCATTATGATCCTAGCGCACAGTATAAGAAAAGTTGGGGATCATTGAAGAGAAAGAGAGGATTAACTCTTTGTTACAGTTGCAAAAGACCATGACATATTATGAAGAAATTCCCTGGGAGAAACCCTAGTTTCCTCTATTGTAAGGCTATGGACCATGAAGTACTGGATTGCCCTAGAATGATTTCTAGACTTGAAAAGCTGAATATGGAGAAAGAAAACTCTAAAGGAGATCAAGAGACTAAGACTATAGAAGAACCCTAGAAAGAATAAGAGATTATGTTACTGAAAATGAAAGAAACCCCGGATGAACATAAAGATGCCAGTTTGTCAGAGATCTTCAAAGAAAAGGAGAAAATCGAAGTAAGAATAGGATACTTTGAAATTGACTGTGCTCTAGATGAGGGAACACTGGTGAACATTATGACATAAAGTACTTGGGAAACCCTAGGAAGTCCTGTTATGGTTCCTTCACTAGGAAAAATAGGGTTGTTTAAAGGAAAACTAGTAACCCTATGCGACAATATTACCCAGATAGCTATGAGTACCCATGGAGCTTTGACAGAGGAAGAATTGAAAGTTATTAAATTTATTGAGGACGATGCCCCATTTCCATCTTTGTTAGGGAATATCAGGATTGAAAAAGACTAGATCTGGAGAAAAGAAGAAAAAGAATCCCTAGAACAAAAGAAGCAAGAACTCATGGAATTTATGACTAGAAGGATCGCCTACTTGATGGAATAACAAGAGAACCGATCTAATATATTTGACACCAGGGACTTGGATGTCGAAGCTATAAGAGAATTAGAGGAACCATAGAAGACTGAAATACCTAATCCATATGATGATAGAGTATTACCCTTGGATCTGAAGAAAGAATCTCAACATCGCGAAGTGACTATGTCGAGAGAAGATAAGGATCAGAATGAAAAAAGGATGACCGAGACGAAGCTCACTGGGAAGAAGGATAGGAAGCTAAGTAATAAGAGAGACAAGATTGAAAAGTTATAGAATATTCCAGAGGAAACTTCGGAGAAGGAAAAATCACAGGAATTGAGCTTCGTCGGAATATTATAACAACGACATATGACACTTCGCCATGACAAAGAAATATAGCCGTTGGACTGATATACCCATTTGACTTCCGCCCTGAACGAACATAAAATCATTAAAGGATCACCACTAGACCATTGGACCATGCCATAACAGATGGATCAACGTCCGTGGAAGCTTCATACCCATTGTAAGTAGACCATTGATGAATTCCCTATTTAGCTCGTTGTGTTGTGCCTGAAGAACGCTTTTTCCAACTGAAGAATCAAAGCCTGCATAACTAGTGATTGTCTACTGTGATCATTGCAAGCAAATTGTTCATCCTAGTGCAGTATTTTGAGATCATTGTGACCATGATTATCTTTCCCGAGTGCATATGTTCGACGATCTCACCACACTTGAGGAATTCATCACAGAGGTCCTTCTCGATTTAATGACTGAGAGAGCCATGTCAGAAAGAAGAATTTACACCAGAGTCCAAGCATCATCGATGAGAGAAGTGCAAGCCTCCCCGTCGACTACTTAAGAAGGAACATCTCGAGCCAATGCAAAAAGAAGAACCAAGCATAAGGACGACATAACCAATGTGAATTTAGTGCCATCCATCCTACCATATTACATACCCCCTTTGAGCGGTGAGATTAACAGGGATAGTGTCCCTAGAGAATTTGAATACACCCTAGTCACTACATATCTACCAGAAGGAGTATACACCTACTGCGTAGATCAAGACAAGGTTACAGCGTTGAAGTTTTGCAACTTCAACCTGGGGGACTGTAAAGTTTACAACATGCTCACCCCATATAAGTACTTGACAAGAACTAAGGGAAATAATTCAAAGATCATCCCTCAGCAATGGATGATGAACCTCGCACAGTCCACTTTGCTCAATGTTATGAAAATAACGCACTTCGGCAGACACCAGGAGGTGAATGCTTGTGTAAAATTGTTGTTAGCAAGTAACCACAGAGGATACCTGTGGTTATATCATCATGTAACTATTGATCCAAAATTGATCAATAGGATCACCAGGCTTAGCATGCAAGGCCCTGATCCCCATGAGTATTATCCTGGAAATACCACAGACCCCGCTCTTGCAAAAAAGATCAAATAATCCTATAATGATGTTGAGAAAGGCCCAAGAGGCTACAAGGTAGCTTCTATTGAAAGTGGTGCAGTGCGCCTCACATGCCAACTGATCGTAGGGAAGTTGGTACACAAGAATTGACCAACACAAGTATTTGGCTTTGTATTTGACCTCGCAGGAAAGTGCACAGAGGGACTACAGATGAATTGGGCCAAGTACTTGGTGAATCAACTGGAGATTGACTGCAGAGAAGCCCAGGATCAGGGGCATGAATTCCATTTCAGCTGGCTCCTGATACTAATATTTGTTGTTGCATGGGAGCTACCAGAAGGTGTAACCTTCCTAGACCTTGACCCCTTTGACCCACTAGCTGCAAAGTTGAGTAAATTATGGTACTTAAATGACATGAGCAAGCAATGGAAATCAAATGTAGTTTTCAACACATACTATAACCAATTGAAAGTAGCCATAAGGAGTAAACCTCACATCACCCCGAACACTTTAGAGATATTATGACCTCTGATAAAGTTCAGCGTGGACCTCCACTTTATATACCTAACCACATACGCTGATGAGCACCATGAACAACTTCAGTCCTATTATAAGATGACAGAAGAAGACCTGGAAGAAATCACCAAGGAATGGTCGGTGGACCTCCTTGTTTCAGTAGACCCTGCAGAAATGTCCGACATCAACAGCCCCAAAACTACGTAGGATACACCTAGGCCCAGTAAGACATAGAGATAAAAGATGAAGAAGAACACTGAAGAAGTCCAGGATGTTGACAAGCTATCTGTAAGGACGACTTCCATTACACCAAATGAAGAAGGTGATGATGAAGAAGGTATAGAAACCGAACAACAAAAATTCGAAGTAACACCAACAAGGGATGAAGAAGACTTATTGAAGAAAAGGAGGGTCTCACCTCTAAAATCCTCCTCCAAAAAGAAACCAAGAACCCTTGTAAACAATATGGGAACTGCCCTCATGTTGGATGAATTTGATTTCATTGTTGCAGTGGTCAATTATGCTTCAAAGAAAATCATAGAGAAGCAAGAACAAATGTATAACCAAATTGATATTGCGCTCCAAGGAGTACAAAAAGCACTCCAGTCTAGCTGAGCAATCTTTACTACACCTCTGCCAAAAGGAACAACGAAAGTGGGAGATGAATCAGTTCAACTCTGCAAGATTGTTTACACATTCGAAGTATGCCTTCGACATGCTCAGGAGGAAAATGTGTAGGCCACCCAGGCCCTAAAGAAAGAACAGGAGGAAATTATTGAACAACGCCTAGCCATGCAACAAGAGAAGAATGCTCTCCAAGCAAAATTTGAATAAGACAAAGAGAAGATCCAAAAAGAGAAAGAGCAACTGCTCGCAAAGAAGATAGGAATTGAAGAAGTCGTCAATAGATCATTTTTCTCTGTGACCGAATTAGAGAAGAAGGTTGAAGAACCCATAGAGCACCAAGTGACGAAGCTGGATGAAGTTATTCAACAACTTCAATAAAGGGTTGTGGAATTAGAACTTCAGACCATACCACAGACTCCACAAGAAGTGTGTGACCAATGAGAATTAAATGCTAAGAGTGCAGTCGAGAGGATTAAAACACTTGTTGCATAATGTAAAAAGTTAAGTAACAGAAGCGGGCAGATATATGAACAACTATCTGAAGACCCAAAGTTGAAGAAACTGGAGTCCCAACTCCAGGAAGCAAAGCAACATGCAGATGAAGTACAGGTGTAGCTCAAGCTCCTGTCACCTATCGAGAGGATGAAGAGATCCCAGGAACAACATACTACCCAACAAATCCTTCTTACCATGTAGAACAGAGTGATGGAAGTCACCCATAAACTCCAGTCGAGCCAGGAGGCGGCCTAACTACTGTTCGAAGAAATTGAAGGCCAAGGAACACTACTAGAACAAGTAGTTGTTACAGTCGAGCGACAACTGGAAGGACCTATCAGTGAAGTGGTTGTTCAGGAATTCTCTTATAAAGAAGAAGTAGCACAGAGACAAGTCGAAGTAGATGGAGACAAGCTAGAGACCTTTGAGGCAAACTTGCCCATACTTAAGTGATGCGAGACAAGTCATAGGTGAGTGTTGGGGGCCTATTGTCCCTTGACCAAGTTTTGAGGAACACTTGGTCATATTTGACCATTTTTTGGACTTCGATAGATTGTCAAAGATGGATTTCTAGACCCCTTTTTGGGTTTTTGGGATAATGTAATGGGAAAGGGATGTCGGCCTGTGGGTTTACCCATGTTTAGGCCTAATTTTGTATATATATAGATGTATAGGCCATATAGAGGAGGGAGTGGATGATATATCTATGTGATGTAGGCTAAGTGCCAAGAGTTGAATCTGTGTGATCAAGGCTTTGTGCATTTTGTGTAAGACTTGTAGAGCTGAGTGCAAGTCCCTGTGAGAGACTGTAGAAGGCTTTGTGTTGTGGTACAAGGAAGACGGATCTGGTGAGCTACGCAGATCTTTTGTCCTATACAGAGTAAGGGTTTTGAGGCTCTGTACTGTAACCTGATCAACTAAAGCTAATAAAGAAGAAGACTTTGTGGACGTATCCCCATGGTGGGGATGAACCATGGTAAATCTGTGTATCGTGCTCTATGCCTCAACCTGATGTGTTTGTCTATTCCTTTGCTAAGTTCTTTTGATATGTTTAGATAGATCTATTGATGCTTTGTGCTTCTGATATATGAATGAATGTTATATGTGTTATGTAAGACACTTAGTGTTTGATCTGCCGAATCTAACCTGTCTTGTTGTGGCTAAGTACTGAATTATCTTAGATCTAAGTACATACTGCGATGATCTGTGCTATCTGTGAAGTATCATGAGGGTTGAATATTGATGAGTAATCTATGCTAGGTGATTTCTAAGTGTTATAATCACATATATGTGTCCCAGCTAAGGTTGCAGACATCTGAGTCCTACAACCACCCCTACCTCTACCTCGAGTGAGACTTCATCAGCTTCGCAAGTGTTGCCGAAAGAGATGGTAGTTAGGGTTTTGTTGGTGCACTATTGTAGCGTTGAACCTTGGGTCTTCCCCTATGCCAATAGTGTTAATGATTTTGGTTATCGCTTATGGGATTATGAAAATCAAAAAATAATTAGGAGTAGAGATGTCATATTCAATGAGAAGGTCATGTACAAAAATTAGTTGCAAGTAATACATAGTGCTTGATGATATCATTGAAAAATAAATTCCAAAGATACCATAAAATCAAAATGTACAACAACAGGAGAAATGGGTACCTCAAACTCCTGCAAGTGTTGTTAGAAGATCTATCAAGTTAAGTAGACCCCCTGAATGATACACTCCTTCATTGTATTATTTATTGTTGACTAATTCTAGTGAACCAAAATGTTATAAAGAGGAAATACAAGTAGACACTAAAAATAAGCGGGAGTAAGAAATGAAAGAGGAAATGGATTCCCTAGAAAATAACTAGACTTGGGATTTGGTTCAATTTCATGAAGGAAAAAGAGCATTGCAGAATAAATGGGTTTACAAGTTGAAGGAAGAAGATGGAGGAAAAAAGTGGTACAAGGCTAGACTTGTTGTAAATGGGTTTGCACAAAAGAAAGGTATATATTTTGATGAAATATTTTCTCATGTTATTAAAATGACTTCAATTAGGACGATTTTAAGTATTTTGGAAGTAGAATATTTGTATCTTGAACAATTAGATGTAAAAACAACTTTTCTCCATGGGGATTTTGAGGAAGATATTTATATGTAGAAGCAACAGGGGTATGAGGTCAAAGGGAAGAAAAATTTGGTATGCAAGTTGAAGAAGAGCTTGTATGGCCTAAAGCAAGCTCCAAGGTAGTGGTATTTGAAGTTTTACAGGTTTATGATAGAACAAGGTTATAGTAGATGTCATTTTGATCACTGTGTTTATTTTAAAAGGCTAGAAAATGGAAGCTATATTATATTGGTATTGTATGTAGATGACATGATTGTTGCAGGTTCTAATATGCGGGATATAAATGGGCTCAAGAAGAAATTAGCTAATTCATTTGTGATGAAGGATTTGGGTGCTGCAAAAAAAATCCTCAGTATGAGAATAACAAGAGATAGGAAAAATCACAAATTGACATTGTCTCAGGGTGAGTACATAGAGAAGGTGTTCGAGAGGATTATAATACAAAATGAAAAATCAGTTAGTACATCTTTGGCTAGCCATTTCAAATTAACCAAGGAAATGTGTCCCAAGACACATGAGGAGATAGAATACATGTCAAGGGTCCCTTATTTATCGGGAGTTGGCAGACTAATGTATGTGATGGTTTGCACACGACCAGATATTACACATGCAGTGGGAGTTGTGAGTAGGTATATGAACAATCCAGGTAAATAACATTGGGAGGAAGTAAAGTGGAATCTCGGGTATTTGAAATGTATTGCTTCTTATGCATTATGTTTTGGAGGTTCAAATATTGTTCTAAGGGACAAGTTGATTTAGATATGGAAAATGATAAATATATTAGGAGGATCACCACAAGTTATTTTTTTACTGTAGGTGGAATAATAGTAAGTTGGATTTCAAAACTGCAAAAGGTTGTTGCACTTTCAACAATAGAGGCAGAGTATGTTGTTGCTACACAGGCTAGTAAAGAGATGATTTGGTTATAGAGGTTTATGGAGGAATTGAGAAAGAAGCAAGAGAATAGCAGGTTGTACTATGACAACGAGAATTCCGATCATCTTGAAAATAACTCAGCCTTCATTTTGAATACAAAGCATATATAAATCAGGTACCATTTCATATGATTCATCTTGGAAGATGGACATTTGAAGTTGGAAAAGATACACACTAGCCATAATCTTGCAGACATGTTAACAAAGGGAGAAATTGAGTTCTTGCTCAGCTTCAGTTGGTCTTCAAACATGAAGGTGAAGATGAGAAATTTCTCAGGTCCAAGAAGGATCATAGTCTAGAAGATACAATAGTGGTGGAGTTGTTGAGATTAGTCTCCAAGTGGAAGATTGTTGGTTGTGGAGCTTGATTATATTCCTGATTTAGAGGTTTTTGTTTTCAGTTGTGTTTATACCCCATGAATACTTTACACCCCGGAAGACTGTACACCCCTCCACATGGGGGATTTACTCCCCTGCGGGTTTCAGGGGGGCGATACCCCCATCTGGGGGGTCCGGGGGCAAGCGCCCCCCCGACGAGGGTTCATGGGAGAATCCATCGAAGGAAAAATTTCCTTGTAAATGTATATTGTAATTTCATAGTAAATATGGACCGTTCATTGTAAGGTCACAGATATAACGATAGAAGTTATGATAGGGTTATTTTCCCTATAAGGAAACCCTATTTTATGAGGGAAATGTATTGTGACTATGCATCATTGCGAGTATTGTATTATGAGAGAGGAGACTATGAGCTAAAGAAGAGGAAGTTACAATGGGTGTGTTGTAGGTTGTATCTCTTCATTTGTTGGATAATAAAAAGGAAGTACCTAGAAATTTCTCTGGTGGATGTAGCCCACACTGGTTGAACCATGTATATCTATGTCTCTATTGTGTTGTGTATCTTCTGTGTTTTATTTCCACATTTTCTTTTATTTTATTTCTCCGCGATCCTACTTTTCCAACAATTCTATCGCGAAGAGAATAAATATCATATTTTTAAGAATGGGGTTGAATTTATTGATAGTTCCCATTGTATATAAACTAATGTTTCTTTAGTGAGAACATGGAAAATTAAGAGACACATGAGCGCAAGTAAATCTTTTTTTCTCATGATAGTGAAGAAAAAATAAGAAGATATAATAGATGATTTATTAGGTTGTGTTCTAGATCATAAACATGTGTTGGTTAAAATCGTATCTAATTATGATGAGTTGTTTTAGGAACCTACAGGATTACCTCCTAAGAGGGAGGTATTAGCACTCTGTAGATTTGTTTGGATGATAAAAAAAATGACAAAGGTAACCTACAAACCACTTTAGAGATGGGTACTAGCCTGCTCATCTCAGAGAGGGTTATCTCTCATCGCTTGGTCTTTAACATATGAATTTTATTTAATGAGTCAATGGCTAGGTTTTGTTGCTTTGAAAGAGTTTTTTTAATAATTTTGTTGGCAAGGAAGGGGAGGGACACCTAGGGATATGGATTCAAACTTATGAAAATGAATGGAAGCATTGATTGGTCGATTGAACTCTCCATAGGATAACGGCTAAATGAGGTGATGAATCTGAGTTATAAATTGTAATTTGTAGAGTTTAATAAGAAAGGAAAAACACATAACTGCACCAGAGAATTAAATAAAATGAATTCATAATTAGTTAAGAATAACTTAACATAGTTTAAATTGCTTAAGCCGAGAGCATCACAAGATGAATTATGGGCCTTTAACTATCCAATTAAAACATAAGACAATGAAAATGAAATCAAGAACACAATAAATACATATGAAGAAAGAAGACAAATCTCATACCACCACCATTAGAATCATTTTGTGGAAATTTCAAGACATCTGCATGTGCATTCTATTTAGCTTTAGAAAATTGCATTCAAGTTCCAAATAGATAAAATCATGCCCTTACACTTCTTCCAACCCCTAATATTTATACAAGCCAAGTCCCTTTGGTTTGAAACCGATTACAATGATTACAAATAAACGTTTTGTTTTTGAAACCAATTACAATGATTACAAATAAGCGTTTTGGTTTTGAAACCGATTACAATGATCAACAAGAAAATGTTTCTTGATCCAGATTTTGGTTCCTTTGGTGTTTCGGTCCCTTTCTTCTCCCTCTGACTCTATCTCGACCCTTTGTGTGATTCGTTGTCTTTCATTGGAATTTGGACATCATTTACTGGGCCCTTGGAAAACAACATTTTGTCTTACCCTGCCAGATGATCTCCTTCCATTGCAAGTCAAAAGGAATATCATAATCTATCATTTCCTTTATCAGAATCTCTAGGGCAATGAAGGAAGCATCTAATATGACTGGAAATCCAAGCTTGACTGCTTTGAACTGATTCAAAATTTCAAAATCTGTAATCATATTCTCAACTAATGTAGCTCCTTTCAAATTTTCCTCCAGGGTTTCAAACTTAGAATGATCCATTCTGCACTGAGTCAAACGAGCATTATATTCTTCTTAATCATACAATTTTCCCTTTCCATACCAAAATGTTGGAAGACCTTTAGAGAAGAATTCATCAAATAAATGTTTGAACTCTTGAACACTTCATTCCATCTGTGTTTCCTTAGTTTGGACTAATTTCAACAGGTTATGTTTAGCAAATAACCCTCCTAGCCCAGATAATCAATGTAGTTTTGTCTTTAACCCCAATAGTCTGAAGTTATGTTGATCTAGATTTTATGAGAAGAACGAAATGACTACAGATTATTAACAGGTTCTTAACAAAACATAACAGAAATGCAGTAAAACTAGTTTTCTATTCAATAATGAAATAAGCTGAAACTGTAAAATGCAACTAAAACAAGCTTGTTGGAATGGTGGTGGCTTATCTCTGAAAAGAGATGTGATGACTACGCTCATTGACAAGAAGATGATTAAAATGAGGCTATAAAGGCATTTTTACAATAAGAAGGAATTCAAAAAACCCTAGACATACAAAAACCTAACCCTAGGAGATGAAGCACCAAAAGTCATGTGGGTCCTGTTTGAGTAAGTTAGTACATCAACTTCCCGGGGTTGTAACTTTTGCATACAATCTCTGTTTTAGGCGTATGATAGACCATTGGAAAGGTATCATTGAGGATATTAATTTTAGGAATAATATCAAAGGAAATCCTATATTGCAAACATATTTTCCCAAAAAATGTCGTTTAGGGCCTCAAAACGGCTCTAGAAGTGAAAACTGCTAAAAATAGTAAATTACCAAAATTGCGAGAAAATTGTTTTGAGCCAGTTGGAAAAGGTGGGTGGCCACCAATATCCACTTGGATCAATCCTACATCCTTAGGAATAAATGGTGTCCATTGCATTTAGGTATTCCATTAGATGAGGACATTTCTGTTGAATTTGACCCCAGGTGAGCCACTTGCCTTGGTGCAGGAACTACCCCGCTTTGATGACTTGATAAAGCAGGATACTTTGTTGTCGAGTGCCCTTTATATATGTGTCCACAATTTGATCATTGAAGGTATGTTGTATGCAGTAGGGGTTGATCTCTGTTGGTGTCAGTTGTTCTGCTACTTCTGAGGTGTCCAATAATGGTGGGAAATAAGGGCGAAGGAGATCCACATTGAACACTAGGTGCATGCCAAGGAAAGGAGGAATGTTGAGCTCAAAAGAATTATCCCCCAAATCCTTGGTGATGGTGTACATCCCATAACAGAGTGATCAAAGCTTCCGATGGGGTCCTGTAAGGAATTCTTTATGCAAATGCAACCAAACTTTGTCACCCAATTGAAACTTATGTGGCAGTCGATGTTGATCATGGTGCTATTTGTACTTTTCATTGGACTTTTGTAGGATATCCTGAACCTACTAGTATATTTGTTGGATCCGCTCAATGAACTGAGTGGATTTTTCATCTTCAGTTGGAGCAGGATATGAGTCGGTCAAGGTGATCGCAAGAGGAAGTGAAACATATATGGGACCCAATGGTTGGAATCCCAACCCCTCCTGAAAGGGGATGTGGCCAATTGAGCTATGTAGGGCTCGGTTGTGGCTATGTTGGACATAGGGAAGGATATCATCCCATGTGCGATGGTTCTTTCAATTACACATGTGAAGGAAATGCACAATAATTTGATTTACGACCTCGGTTTGGCCATCTGTCTGGGGGTGGAAAACCGTGGATTTGGTGAGCTTTGTGTCCAGCAGTGACCATAGGCTTGACCAGAGTGTGTTGAGAAATCAACAATCCTGATATGAGACAATGGTTTGTGGGATTCCAAAATGTACATAGTCTCGTTCAAAGAAGAGCTTGGCAGTGGCCTCTGCTTTGATGCACTTCTTTCAGGCAACCAGAATCGTCATCTTAGAAAAGTGATCAACCACCAAAAAAACACAATCATTTCCCCACTTGGTGGACAGGAGGCTTGACATGTACTCCATTAATATGGATTCCCATGGCCTATCAGGAGTAGGAAGAGAGGTGTACAGGTCCTGTTTCTTAGTGGTCAGTTTGACAATAGCACAGGTAGTGTAGGACCTGATATACTTGTTAACCTCCTATCGAAGTTTTGGCTAGTAGAAATGTTTCTATAGCATTTCCACTATATTTTTAAATCTGAGGTGTCCTACCACCTGACTGTAGTGGGATTCCAAAATTATCTTTGCTCGCTCGCTTGATGGAAGACAAATATGGCCTAGATGACACAAAAGCCCATGTTGAAGATGGAAATTATCGACAACTGCATTTGTACCCAACATTTGGTAGGTGGTGGCGAAGTCCATATATGTCTCATAGAGTTGGGGCCATCCAGAGGTCTCATGGCTGTAATATTCTAGCACCATGGTGAGTTCCATGACTGGAGGTCTGCTGAGGCAATCAATGGTGTGATTGGTGCTTCCTATTTTATACTTGATGTTGAGGTGGAATCGCTGCAAGTATGTGAACCACTTTTGATGGAAGTCATTCTACAATTTTCCTTATGTCTAAATGAACTACAGTGGCTTATGATCAGTGTGGATGACTGTCTCCTTCCAGATAATGTAATGTATCCAATGGCAACATGATTTCACAATGGAGTACATTTATTTTTCATAATTAGGGTACTTACAGACAACATCTAATAGTGTGTCACTATGATAGGTCACGAGGTGGTTGTGCTGAGTGATAATGGCGCCCACAACATAGTATGAAGCATCTGTTTCGATCTCAAAGGCTTGCTATAGGAATGGTAGTGTAAGTATGGGGGATGAGCACAAGCTATTGGAACATTGGTTGTTGTCATTGATGCCAACCCTAGTCATGGGTTTTGGACCACAAGATTGATGAAGGTATTTGGACATGAAGGAAAATGCACATGCAGATACAAACCCATGGATGGATAGTATACATCATATTGTTTCCAGTGGTATGTGGCATTTCACGTGGATCCTCATGGTTGAGGAGAAATGAATTTTTGAAGATGACAAAGTGAATTGAAGAAGGAAGTACATGTAGGCCCTGAAGATAATTAAAGAAAAGAATTATAAAATAAGAAAGTGTCAGGTCGGCCCTAATGTTAAA